>VUQK01037793.1:0-30707 GCA_015106715.1 Bujurquina vittata | reverse complement strand
TTTTTTTTTCTTTTTTCTCCCTTTTTTTTTTTTTTTTCTGCTTGATTTTTTTAGTTCTTTTTGTCGGTCTTTTTTTTTTTTTTTTTTCATGGCCAGGCAGCCTGAGAGGCTGTTCAGACAGTGATTAGCATTTGGTGTTTTTTTGATTCAAGAGCAATAAAATATTTTGCCTGCGGTGCGCTGACTGACACAGCCTGAGAGTTACATTATCAGAAACTCATGATGGAAGCCATGGACGAAGAATTAATGCAGATAATGAAGTCGTTTCAGATTAGGTATTTTTACCAATCAGATTTTAGTCTCCTTGCACCTTGTAGCCTCAATTTATTGCCTATGCTCTACACCAACAACTTGATCCTCTTTGAAACACTGCCAACAAGTGAAGGAGGTATACTTGAACAACACAAAGAAAATGACATTTTCCAATTGTTTTTTCTCCCAAAACATAAATAGACGTTACTCTTGCTGAAGTATGCCCTTGAACTCAATATTTAGCATCGTAACATTTGGCAGGAAGAACACCTCCAGGCATTTTGCATAATTCATCATTCTCTGACACTGGTTTGCTGAACCTTTAAACTGAAAGATGTTTGAGGGTTTTCTTCCATGCGCTGCCAGTTTCAAACATTCCAGTGAAATCAGATCTGAGCTTTGACTATACCATTGCGTAACCCTCCATTTCTTTTAGAACCGTTCCTCAGTGGATTTTCTTTGGTTTGCGCAAATGTGGTTCAAGCTCCTGTTGCACACGTTACTCCAGAATCACGATTTTGTTTTTATTGTTTACTGCTGGCGTACCCTTTCCTTCAAGCAGGTCAAATTTATATGCAGTCTCTGTCTGAGATACTAACAGCTGCAAGTTCTTACTCGCTCATCCCCATGATGATTATAATTTGAGGTTCTTGGGGACTTTTTTTGGTCTGCTCTCACGCTCAGTCTGCTCAGTTATACGGGCAGTTCAGCAGGAGTGTCTGTGGTAGAGTATAATTCAGTTCGGCTTTGCAAACCCTTAACTTGAAGCTGTATAACACACGAAGAAGGAAAAAGAAAACCCAGAAAGGACATTGTGATCCTTCTATCCTCTGGAGGGGATGCTTAAACCTATTTTAGTAGACTCTTGTATAAAATTCTGATCATGTACTTTTAAATTTAAAACTGAGTCTGTAATTACTGTCAATTAGCATTTAGTTGAAAGAACCACTTTACTATGGCCACTAGCATGGTTGTAGATGCTAAGCCTTGTTTTACTCTGCCAAGTTTAAAAAAAGAAGAAAATCCTGATCTTTAACCTTAATTATGCATCATTAAGCTCAAATGAAACTATCCATCCAATTATTAATTCAGTACATATTTTGAAAGTGTACACGTCCTTACCAGCTTAAGGTCACTCCGTTAAAAATGTCAGCAGTGCAAACATGAGCAAAGAAAGAAAAGTTGGATAAAATAGTAGAAACTATTTGCTGATGTCAGTGAATGTGCAAGTTTGTGTAAGTTTTTTTTTTAATGATAACATGCATAAGACATGCATAATTGTTTTAATTCACGACATTTTTGCTTTTGTAGATGTAGTAGAGAGAGAGACAGGAAATATGGAATATAATAAAGGTCATGGTAATCAAACTAGGGACTCACTGCTTGGAGGTATTTGCACCCATGTGGTATCCTGTTCAGCTAATGGGTCACCCCAGACATACATAGTGTTCATTAAGAAGCTCACAATATTGTTCTAGTGTTGTTACAGATATGGTGCGTGAATATGCTAAAACAGGAGCATCCATTTTCACGATGTGTGAACCTGCAACGAATTGAATACAACTAGAGCCAAGAGCAGAACCTGATAATTAAAACTAAGCATGCCTGAGAATACAAACACGCAAACAAAAATATAAAAAAAGCAAATGTTAAACTCTGAGACATCTTGACTGAAACAAGGAATTGGAAAAACTAGAGACTAATGAAAACAACAAAACTCAAACCATACTCAAAAACTGGAACTAATAACTCAGATGCCAAAACATTACATACATGACATCCATTTGTTGTTTTTGTCACATATGAAAATACACTATAATGCAAAGGTATTCACTCACCCATCCAAATTATTGAATTAAGGTGTTCAATCTCTTCCATGGCCACAGGTGTATAAACCAAGCTCCTAGGCATGCAGACTGCTTCTACAAACATTAGTGAAAGGATGGGTTGCTCTCAGGAGCTCAGTGAATTCCAGCGTGGTACCGTGATAGGATGCCACCTGTGCAACAAGTCCGTGAAGTGGGTAGGCCACGTAAAATCACAGGGTAGGGTCAATGGATGCTGAGGCGCTCTTCAGTTGTCTGACTGCATTGTGGCAAGTGTAAAGTTTGGTGGAGGGGGGATTATGGTGTAGGGTTGTTCTTCAGGAGTTGGGCTCAGCCCCTTAGTTCCAGTGAACGAAATGCTTCAGCATACCAAGACATTTTGGCACAGAAAAAGGAAAGACATTCAGCATAAGTTGGATGAAAAATAAAGGATAACAACAGAAACAAGAAACAACACAAAGACCATGGCATTTTTTTAATGACTCCCAATGGTATTGTAAAGAGGGCATGCAGCTTTAGAAAAAGTTGGGAAATAAATGAATCTTTCAACAGTGAAGTCATTTAGAGGTTTAAAACATCTTTTCGTGTTCAAATAATTAGAATTAAAAGAACAGCACATTTTTGCATGTTGACATGTAAACTCACACCCGAAAACCTTTGTTGCCACCTTATTCTAAAGAAAGCATGCTTATGTAGCTGACAGGCTGCACCCTATCTGGCAGCCTGAGAAACAATAAAATAAGGCTGATAGTAACGATGGAAACACATTTCAGCACTCTTTTTTTTTAGCATTCGCTGCCACTGTTGTTAGGGTGAACGGATAATTTCCTGAAATTATATCGGCCAGCCACCGAATCATAGAGTGATGGCGGTGACTCAACACAGATGATGCAGTCGATCTTTCTGTGAGTGCTGTAGAAATTGCAGCTGACCATCCCATGCCTTCCTCAAAGTCCTCTTTACTTTTAAAAGGGGGGTCAACATATTACACTCAATCCAAACTGAACTTGCTAATTCTGGATTCTGGTTTTCTCAGTGTATTCAGGGACTCTCCCGGGGTCTGACTGGATGTGCTTGGCTTGTATTTTTACTACCAGCTTTTTTTTCTTCAATATTTAAGAGTAGCGAGATGACAAAAAACAGGAATGACATGCATCAAAGGTCCCCGGGTGGCCCAGTCTCTGTCCTTTACATGAGGGATAAACATCATTTTTTTCAAAAGTTATTACCTGCACCTGTTTTTCTTATGGTGCTGCTGAAATATTGTGTTTAAAATGCCTCTCCAACACCCTGTACAGTTGTTCAGCTGGGCTCAAATTGAGAGACTCCGAAGGCCGTAAGATAAAATTCAAATAACGGCATTTCAAACATTCAGCACGCGCTCTTCCCTCTTCCCTTGCATGAATATAGAGATTTGTTCTATATTTCTGTATCAATATGACCCCAAACATTCAGAGTTTAACACTAAAAGTCCTCTGACCTGCTTCTAGCAATAACTGTAACTAAACATTTGCAGTGATCGTTCCGCCACACCAGGCTTGAAGCATTTCTGCCCACCGCTCTGTACAAAATGTCTCACCAGTCTAAGGACAACATATTCTGACAGCATAGGATTATTGCTAGAGGTTAGGGCCCTTTGAAAACATCTCAAATCCACTTTTTCGTGACACTCAGGTCACAGACAGACATTAAGTTGGCCAAGATACAGCAAAACAGACCAAAGATGTGATCCCACTTACAGTACCAGCACTGCCACTCTTACTCTTGTTACATTGTTACTCTAGTCAAAAACCTGAACATTAGCCAATAAAGAGAGGCCTTTGGTTGCATGGAAACTACCCCTGGGTTAGACGAGTCACCCTTTGGGAAACCTTTGGAGGGCTCTGTGTTTGGGAGCCTGGGGGAGGTAACACTGCAGTTTTCTGCTTTTTTTCTAAGTCTAACTGTGGATTGGTGGACTCCAAACTCTTCAGAGATGGTTCTGTTCACCTGTGAAAATCACGCCATGAGTCACATCTACAGACATCTTGTGATGACCACACTTTGTTAGCTCTCTTATCCCAGTGATCAAAAACAACACAGTTCAATGTCCCCTTTCAATTGAATGCTGGGCTGTGACTTTTACAAACTTTTTGCACTCACACTTCTAAAATACTGCATTTTTTCTTCCATGAAAAGTTTATACTGTGTTTGCTTCATTTGCTTAACTGGACTGTGTTGATCTACTTTGATGGCGTTTTGGCTCATATTTGTGCACACGTATAGAAAATAACAAACATTATAAAGCACTGTGGTGCTGCACATATTCCCTTTACCTTGTAAGATGGTTTATGCATATGCATGTCAATCTGGGCCTTATCGACAATGTCTACCATCAGGACTGAATGCATCATGTAACACTTAAGCAATCACACAATGTTGTCAGCTGACAGACATTTGGACGTAATTAGAGTATTGGTGCATTAAGCTGATTGGAAATGAAAATGATGAAGATGATAATGAGTGACACTTGTGTAATAATGACGATGACGGGCGGACTAACGGTGCATCCGACGCTGACGATAATGAGGGGGAAGTGGATGAAAATCGATGAAACAATCTGGATAACCACTGCAGGTGATATCTTGAGTTTTCAGCTGGTGGTGGCACTTCCATCTCTCTCTCCCTTAACATCGCCACTCTCATCTCCCGATCTGCAGACGAGGGGGAATTGTCCCATCACTTCTGCTGAGTGGGCAGCCATTTCAAAGTATCAATTGGACACATGTCAGAGGAAAGTTTTTGCTGCCAAAGCAGCACCTTTCAGAACATATGAGCCCTCCCGAATGAATGAATCGTCCCCTCTGTCTTCCTTTTCCCTTTTTGCCTGTCTCGTTTCTTTCATTCCCCCACGCCGCAGAGAAAGGAGGAGTGCTACAGCGAACAGTTTGAGTGATGAGAGAGATAAGTGGCAGAGATGCTTTGGAAGTGGGGACTCGGTGCTAGCAGAACACAGTGTGTGTGTGTGTGCGTGCAGGTGTATGCAAGTGTGTGTTAAGGAGGCAGGAAGAGGGAGAGGCGAGAAGGAAGGGGAAAGACTGAAGGTGACAGATGTCAGTAGCCTGACGATGAGGAACATGATAAGCAGCCTTCCTGTCATTCAGATGTACAGACCATGACATCCATCAAGCGAGCAGTTGAAAGAACGCTGTTGTTTGTACAAGCAGAGTCCAGCATATCTGTTAAAAAGGTAAAAAAAACCGACACAAACATAAAACCACAGCCAACTTGCTCGCTTCACTCTGAAAGTAAACTTTTTTTTCTGCTCAGAGATATATTTCTTCAGAAACTTTCTTACCCATTTAGGTCTGCAAAGGAGAACTCAGAAAGAAAAGGAAGTCACGGAGATAAATGAATTCAAAAGAAAGCTTGTAGAGCATTCATTTTCCACGACTGGAAGACTAAGAGGTCAGGACCTGTTCATCCGAGCTCCTTCCTCTTGCTGCTGAGGCAGGAAAGTGTGGTTTTCAGAGTCAAATTAATCTTCAGAAAACCATGGGGCAAAATATGGGATTTGCAGGAATTTTTATGCGTTTAAACGGGGAGCTGACGTCTATTACGGAGTCATACATCACAGTACTGAAGTAGCAATATGATATCATTTCACAGCCACCACTCTGGCAATAAAATGTAGCCTTTACAAATGCATGTCTGATACTGTATGTTCACATTTGTCCTCAGCTACAAAATCAATATGGTCAACATCTCTTTTTAAAAAAAATGGAAACTGTTGAAGAGAAAAATGGGGAAAGAATTTTATTTCCTTTAATATTGTTATCCATCACCATCTTGGTTTCAGAAAAAAAAAAAAAGAGGACGTGACGAGTAGGGGCGGGTCTGACCGTGAAACCATGATTGTTAAAATTTCAACTGCTAAAACTGCATTTGCACAACGGAAATCAGTTTGGACAACAAGTATGCAGGCAAACTTTAGAAAGGTCACAAGACGAGTAAATACATGCTTGCAAATGAAATCAATACTTCATTTTTAATTTTTTGCTTTGCTCGTGTAAAGCATCTGTGCAAACGTCTTTTTTCCTCCAGGCAAACACAGACTGGATGGGAAAAAGGGTCCTGCATCAAGCCCGTAATGTCTTCGCTTCTAGTCCAAGCCAAAGAGAGGAATCTGCTAAAGGGCATTTTTTTATGTTGTGGAGGGAGCAGAAATCCTGCACACTGCAATAGATTCTCAGTGTCTCTTCTTCATCCTCCGCCTGTGTTCTTAATCGATTTGAGCAAGAGCCCGGAGGCATGTGCGACCGCATACAGTACACTATACGCTGTATGTCAAGCCATCTGTACAGGACTTGGAACAATTGTTCCTCAGCCTAGACTCTCATTTGCAGAAGAGCCTCCACTAGCCTGCAATTTGGAATTCTCTCACAAAATTATTCTCTAAATCTCATCTTGTGCTGCAATAAATGTACACATACATACATACATACACACACCTTGTAATATATCTTAGGCAGTAATTTTTCTGCACCATAAAATGAGTCATTTGTCTCCTCCATATTTTTTCTTTCTCTCAGCCAGCGGGGAAGGAGGAGCACACTTCAAGAGCCTTGCTGCTGAGATTAAAACCTGATGGAGGGTGCCTGAGTGTATGTTTGCAAGAAAGAAAGAAGAAGAGAAGGGGAAGAGGGGATTAGACCTGCACCTCGGGGTCTCTTTTCCATGTCAGAGAGGTGCTTGAGAGGAGGAGCAGGAGTGCTGACAGGGCAGTCTCACTCGTATGATATGGACACACTCGCTGTACGCACAGAGGCAGCCGGCTCATCTTTTGCATTATTTATGAAATGGCGCTATTATCTCTTGTTTTACACCTTGCCGGGGAAAAAAAAGGCAGCATGTTTGTGTACAGCCTACAAAAGCATGTGCGTCTTCATTGGTGAGTTAAGAGAGAGAGAGAGAAAGAACCACACTCATGAATGCAGGAGAGCAAAAAACAAACAAATCAACCTGATGAGGCAAGACAGAAAAAGATGCAATACTGAGAAAATATGAAAAGTTTTATGTGTAGTTGTTTCTATGCTTTCTGGTTTATGGAGAAGCTGACGAATCAAGTATGACATCACTAGATCAATAACAGAGCAGTAAGGGAGCAATGACTTTTGATGTCACCACTTTGTGCTTATTAATGGGCATTGATGGCTATTACCATAGAGAATATAAAAGATTGATGAAGCTTCCAGGTCTAAAAGAGAAGCCCACAGAGAAGCACCTTTAACCTGCATTCTTTTTGATGGCCACCAGGGGGCAATACCTGTGGTTCCAAAAAATAATTCTGGTCCTACAGAGTATGGGAAACTGGGATCATACTCAATAAAACATTAGGTCCTTTCTGTAAATTTTGGCCATTCTAAGATTCAGAACGGAGCATTATTCAGCGCACACTCACTGGCCAGCAACTTGTGATAGCCAAGTTTTCCAGTGAGCATGGGGATTTCATGCATACAAGACACTAGCTGGATGATGCTTTCATGCAGGAGCATTAAGTCATCCTCATAAAATAATCAATGGCAGTGCAAATATGTATGTGCACATGTTGCACATATTGCAACTGTGCCCGGTGTAAATGGAGCCTGGAAAACCACAAGGTCCCACCAAGCTCACCTATATTTCCTCGCAGGAGCATTATTCAGGCACCAGGAATCTTAGAGAAAGTTGGTAAAGAATAATTCCTAAATTAAGATTTCAAGAAATAATTTTAATCTTCACTTTTGATCAAGAGGTGGTGCTGTCTAGAAATTTAGAAACATTAGTATTTTCACCACATACTGGACTGGAGTGAAGCAGTATTGCTCTTTTATATGTCAGCCAAACAGTTTGCTCAGTCTTGAGTTCTTTAGACAGGGGTCAAAGTGCAAATATAACAAAGATAACAACTGACTTAAAATTTGTGGGTCTCATAAGGACTGAACAGCTTCTTTTCTTTTTGTTCATTTCTAGACTCGTGCTTTAGAGTGTCCCATTCCAGTGTAAGACCATCTTTCCCTCGCATGTATTTAATATTGGAACATAAAGAAAGGGAATGTCCTTAGTTCTCTTTTGAAGGCTGAGCAATTCAGTTTCTATTAAGGTTACCGAGGCGATAGAGAGGTGTCCGACTTCCCCCGGTGTTCATTGAAGTTATTGAAGTTGTTTCACAGTGTATAGAGAGCCATTATTATATTGCAATGTGGAGAAATTAGGAGATAGTATTTATGTCCTCTGGGGCTGCACTTTTCAGACCTAATGACTCACAATAGCAATTTGTCATACACTTCATATCTAACATATCATATTTAAGTACACAAATGATACTGTGCGAGTAACCTTCCTCTTAATTTCTCTGATCTTATCTTTACAGCTAAAAAAAATCTCCAAGTTAAATTTGCAGCTGCTTTTTATTTTGGTGTAACACTATTCTAGGACTTGTGTTTACTGGGTTGTGTTGGATTCCAGGAGAATTACCATGGACTTGCGTATCTGTTAACAATCAGAACGACTGGAAGACAGTTTAGAGCGCGTTCAGTCGTACTCGGGCTTCAATTTTTAGCAGCTAAACATGGTTGTCTGCTCCTGCTGGCTAACACCAAGATTTTCTTCCTTGCTGATGCTGTTTGTCTGTGTGTGTTAGGCCCCCTGTGTCATCAAGATTTCCAGCCCTCCTTACTGCCTTAAATTATTTATGATTTTGCAATTTGTGTGCCTGCAGTTCAGGCAGCAGCTATTGTACCTGACCTCTTTGGAGCTCTAAAGCTACTTTCCTGCTAATTATGAGAACATTCATTCTGCTCTGGTTGCAAACGAACCCACTGCTGTTTGAATTAAAATGAACGAGCACGCGCGTTTACTGATGTGCTGCATAAACTGGAGACATGGTTACCTGATTATTAGTGCATCATGTCAAACAGACAGTTTACAATTTAGTTAGCCATGTTTGGCATTTCCAGCCACTACAAATAATGTACTGAAGCACAGTTCTGACTTCTTTAAGGTGGAAATCTTTTTCTTCAGTGGAACTTTAAGAAAGTTAGGAGCCCTATAGTCACACTGGCATCAGTTGTGAAACTTACTGCAGCACAGTGACTCACTTTCTTTTGGCACCGTTGGGGAAATTGGAGCACAGATACTACCAGTTGGCTCCCGGTTGTTTAGTCTAACAGTACAGAAGAGAAGCTATAGCCTGAGACTCTGCCATACTTTGCTGCTTTTTCTCGTAGGTGGTAACTAAAACTTACACCCCTGAGACTGGCATATCATATGAAGCAATCTGTACTGTCTGCTGTGTATATGAGGAATTAATTTGGGCTGCCCACAGACGGAGCTGCAGCCATCGGGTTCCAGATAAGAGAGGAAAGTTATAGCTGAACTCTGCTTTTTTTTATTTTTTCACCATCTGGTGTTGCCAGGATATGCCAGAGCACAGTGGAGGTACTGTACATTGAGCTGCTTGTAGTGATAAAAGGAGTGCAGCAGTCATTGCACGTTCTGGGATTGAATGCTTCACAAATACGCTCATTCGCTGTTCAGACGCATTCATATTTCATAAATCTGATGGCTCACATTTAGCAGAAAAATTTAGTTAGAGTTTAACATGTAACATGTTTTTTGTGTGTCTGGGTCATTGGGTCTTCCAGCATTAAAAACATACACAAAACATCATCTTCTGTAAATTTTTGAATATCTGTCTTGATGTAATTTAAGTGCTGCAGTGGCTTATGCTTAAAATATATTTTGGGTGTCTCTTCATGACTTTCTCCTATGGGACATTTGCCATACAGTGAGTTGTCATGGAACGGCTGTGTGCCAGGCAGGAACACGCAGCGGCTCAGGAAATATAACAAAAAGCAGTACCCATCAACATAACTAAACAAGAACCAAAATCCTAGCAATATAAATATAAAGAAATAAACCAGGAACCACAATAAATATGACATAAGGAGCAGACAAATTCACGAGTAATGACAGAAAAATCTGTGTCAAATGTGACAGATGGCCACTCCTGTTACTGGTGTCATACAGTTTAAGAATATTATATGATATTTTGTGTTAAATGATTTATTTATAAATAGCCAAATTAATGGTTATAATCCAATATCAGGTGCCTTAGAGAAAAATGACCTTTGAAATCACAGTATATGTAATGGGTCAATGCAGCAATCACATTGCTAAAGATTATAGCAAAATGAAAATGCTCTATAATGCTCTGATCCACTGTCAGACCCGACGCCGGTGCAGTGGGTCCTGGGTTCCACCTCCGCCTCATGTGGTGAGAGTATGCAGGCAGTTGTAGGATGAAGGAGTTGATTCCATTGACTGGTCCCCACGCTCTCCTGACCTAAATCCAATAGAACACCTCTGGGACATTATGCTTTGCTACATGAGACGCTGCCAGGTTGCACCTCAGACTGTCCAGGAGCTCAGTGATGCCCTGGTCCAGATCTGGGAGGAGATCCCTCTGGACGATATTCGTCGTCTCATTAGGATCATGCCCCGACACTGTTAGCCATGCATACAAACACGTTGGGGTCATACAAACTACTGAGTACAATTTTGAGTTGCTGCAATGAAATTTCAGCAACATGTTCCAGCCTGCTGCATCATTTTGTCACTTTGATTTTCAAGATGTGTTTGAATTCAGCCCTCTGCAGGTTGATAATTTTTCATATCCATCAAACAATGTGGCATGCTTTCGTTCCCAACACATTACCCAGTCCATATCAATATAGCTATTCAGAATGATTTTCCACATTGAGATCTGATGTGTTTTCAAAGTGTTCTTTCTTTTTTTTGAAGCAGTACAGTAGCGGTGGTGTACTGTAGCATGTGAAAAATAACACAGCAGGGTCTCTGTGATCTTTAGCGCCTTTAAGTAGTTTATTCTCTGGGCAGAATCTACACCATCACTGGCCAAGAGTAACAGCCTAAAAAGCTCAACATATCACCCCTCCATCACTGATTTGTGATTCCTGAATCTGGCAAGCTCTGCTTCTCCCAGGAGGCCTGCTCACTGCCTTCTGTTTTCCTAGCTGGACTCCTCAGTTAGCACAAATAAACACTTGTTAAACAGAAATCCCAACCTCCCAAGCTGTGCACAGCAATCCAGACAAAAGCGCTAATGGCTGCACTTAGTAAGAAACTACCAAACTACCGAGATCGAGTCATGAGGCAGATGAAAAATGTAGCTAACTCAAACCAAAGCCGTGCACAAAATTGAAACATGGACTGGGGAGGAGACGGCTATTACAAGTGTAAATCTGTAGACCTTCTGGGGTTAGGACACAGTGTCCACTAAAGGAAAACACCCAGTGGAACTGTCATACTCAATTTGCATCAGTGTGGTGGAGCAAAGGCAGGGAGAGAGACAAATGGACAGAGACAAAGTCAGAGAGAGAGAACAGAGCAAAAAGCTTAACAAGGTCAACGATGCATTTGAGGGATGCTCGAGCGCTTATCTGTTTTTTTTGCAAAACTGCGTACACACATGCACACAAATATTAGGTTTTTCTTTCAGTATGCAATGAGACATGACAGCGGCCAACGGAAAAAATGTTCAAGGTGATTATTATGACAGGTTCCTGTCTTTGTAATGACACGAGATAGTGTGAATCCATCCCTAAGCCTGAATATTTTACTAGGAATATGTTCTGCTTAGTGCAGAAGCCACCCTCTTGTAGCACGTCTAGAAGTACTATAAAATAAAAATGATTTGCTCGTTGTTTGCTCAAAAAGCACGGCCTTTTACTGTCACACAACCGGACCCCATGTTCTGGCTATAGATCCCAGGCAACAGGAATAGGAGGGTAATTTTCTTTTTCCCTATAGCATTTTCCCAAAAACTACAATGTGAAGGTCATAAGCTCTTTCCAGGTTCTGCCTGGAAAATGCTTTCTGCAGAAATTCTTTTCATCTGTGATACAGAATGCAGAAATTCAATACACTAGCTGTGAAATTGATAAGTGAACACATTTTCTTGCTGCTAAACTGAAAAACTGAGAAGGCTGCATTGCTTCAGAAGAAGTTCTAGCTGTATTATGCCAGACTAAACACATTCTCTTCCCCTTTTAACTGTGCCTTTTGGTCACCACTGCTTTCATATTCACAAGCCTGTTGAAGGTTCTCTTTGTCAGGTTTGAATTTATGCCCTCAGCCTGCTGACAGCCACACTGAAACCTATCAGCTCTGTTGTATGTTTTTTAATGGTTAACTACAAATGTAAAAATATATGAGCAGATTGTGTAAAAAAAGAAGCCCCCTTGCTTTTTACATATTTTTTTCCAGCGTTCAGGGCTGAAGCCTATCTCAGCTGCCGTAAGGTGAGAGGCAGGGTACACCCCGAACAGGTCGCCAGTCTGTCGCAGGGGCAGAGAGACAGACAACCATTCACACCTACGGGCAATTTAGAGTCACCAATTAACTTGATTCCATTAACTGCATGTCTTTGGACTGTGGGAGGCAAAAAGAGTACCCGGAGAAAACCCACACAACATGCAAACTCCACACAGAAAGGCCCCGGCCAGATGGTGGATTCGAACTTTCTAGCTGTGAGGCAACAGTATTAACCATCATGCTGCCCTAAACTTGAAATGACTATGATTGAATTTTTTTTTTGTGATTGTGGACTGATGATGTGAAAGAAGAACAGTGGCCTCTTTAGTTGATGGTTCAAAGCCACATGGTGACAGAGCTTCAAAGGTGGTTGCAATGATAAAAGTGTGTGTTGAGAACTTTTATCAGTATGACCTCTGCTATGACCTGCTGTACCAGCTGACCAACAGGAATCTGAAATGAAGCCAAGGAGGGTCAACTGGACGCCAACTTAAAAATTAAACCATAACAAACTCAACTGGAATAGATGGTTGAAAATGTGCAAAATAAGGTGATTGGGATTCCAATAAAGAATTTAATCTACTTAAGTTCTGGCATCAGAAGCCTTGCGTGAATGGTGCGTCCTCCAGCGATTGTCATGACGATACCACGAAACATTTGTTTAACAAGTGTTTATTTGTGCTCACTGAGGAATTGATCTAGGAAAACAGAAGGCAGTGCGCAGGTCTCCTGAGAGAAGCAGAGCTTGCCAGTTACGAGTATTAGAAATCAGTGATGGACGGGGGATACATTGATGCTTAGGCTATTACTCTAGGCCAGTGATATTGTGGATTTTGCCCAGAAAATAAATTAGATAAAAGCGCAAAAGATCACAGAGACTCATGTGTTTTTCCTCACATGCTACAGTACACCACTGTTACTATCTACACAGCATCACAGACAAGATAACTGTAACTTTAAGCTGACATCTTTGAATAGTGAATCGCCAGTCCTTTTCAGCCAATCAGCATTTAAACCATAGTTCATCACTGTTGTTGTTTTTTGTGGAGCACTGTATGCATTCCCATCTGCATACATTGCATCCCCAGAATTCTTCACTTGTATAATAGCTATGCAAACGGACACTTGCCGCTTACTGGCTATTATAAGCGTAACCATATTAGCTTGTCCTGTTAATAATATACTAATATGACCACTTTACAAGGGGCACATGCCACCGATCCAGCCCCAATCGGCCACTTTTGATTCTGGCACAATTTGGGTTGCATTAACTGCAAAACTAAGTGGCACATTTAATTTTCCTGTGGAAAATACAGAGCGCAGCTTGAATGTGCACGGGGTTTCGGTACAGAAAGGTTTGAGATTTTGTGTGCAATTAACCAGAGTGCGACAAGTTAATTATGACTCCGAATGTGCATTTTTGTCTTCACAGCGCTTAAAACTGAAGTGTGAACAGTAGAAGTGAAAACCATGCCTACATTAAGCTGTCTATGCTTTTATGTGAAAACACTTTGGCTCATTAACATCCTGAGATTTTTTTTAGCGGGGAGCTCTGGCCACTGTGAAGCACCTGAAGAAAATTGCTTAATCTTTTCCTTTTTTTGCTCTCTTTTCTCTTTAATAGAAATCTGAACAGAAATCTATGTGAAAATTCTGTAACACTAAAGATGGTGCTTTTCCCACCCCTGCCCTAAAAGAGCCAACAGAAAACAGCTCAGCCAGTCATGTTTTGCCCTGATGAAGCCAACAGAGGTTCACAATGATTTCAGTAGCCAGTGTTGAGAAACTCCAAATACACACCATCCATCATTTATTCATCCACCTTTTAATGTTTCAATTATTTTAATTATCACTTCAGCTTAGCCCACATAGATGTTATGTTTTATCATGTGGAATATGTATGTATACATTTCTATCAAGTAAAGCAATGCAGGCAGCCTCATTACCTTTCCATATTTTGCTGTCAATCATTATCACCAATGAAAGGCCCATTTGAAGCCAGGGGAAACCTCGGCTGTGTACTGCGCCACATTTGCATGTAAAATGTCAACAGTTAACGTTAAAGGCAACCAAACCGAGATGACTAAAGTCGTTGTTTTGAAAGAGCCCAATCCCTGAATTCTCAAAGTTTCAAACTCGGAGTGGAATTTTTTATTTTTTTTCTGACTTGGGGCCAAAAACAGGCAAAAGGATGCACTTACAAAAAAAGCTGGCTCATTATTGAGGTACTCTGACGATCACAGCCCAGAGAAAACAGACTTTTTAAATTTAAGTGGCAGTTTTAGAAGCTGGCATCGATTTTGTCTTCAGTCAGTTTCCATTCATCTTTAATGTCTGAACTGTGAACTGTGCATTTCCTACTAACTCCAGTTTGTCATTTCCATCTCAGCCAATTTCCTATTATTTCTATCTGGTTTATAAGTCACAAATACAAGGGTCTGTTGTTCATTTTGCACTGTGCTTGCTAAGATTTTTTGCTAAATTATGGTTTGCTTTCCAAGCGTCTGCTTTAAAACTCACATTAAAGCCCTGTTCAAGTAAACAGTACATTGCACACACACAGTTCACGCTCAAATCCTACATGCTAAAATGATGAGTATACACACATAAATGTACACAAACTCTCCTCTATGTGTGATAGTGTGATACAGTCTGTTTTTTGTGGAATACCATATTACTGAAAATAAGGTTTACATTGAATTATTTTCTTTGTGTTTAACCCATTTTTATTTATTTCTGTCATTCCTACAGTATCATGCTTTTTCTTTTCTCTGGCATCTATATCCGGTTACTTGTCAAACATAGCCAAAGTTGCAGCTAATTAGGTCAGCATATGTACAAAAAAATCATTGTAAGCCAAAGGTTCGGGCTTCAGACTGCTCTAAACACTAATTTCCTGACAATCTTTTTCTACTCTTGGATCTTAGTGATGTCATTAAGAATGGATGACCCTATTATGGTCACATCGGGGCGAGTATGTGAGGGACAACCAATCAGAAGAAAGTTGTCTAAAAGGAAAAAGAAGGGCGCTAAAATAGCTTGTTTCACCAAGGTCCAGCAAATGATAACTAAGGATTGTTTTCTCTATTAAATCATGCAAAGCCACTCTAGTAGAGTTCAAGAATAAAAATCATATTAAGTTTGAAAGAACATCATAGCTCCCCTTTAAATTATACCTCAAATAGTAAGAAGAAAACACAAGAACCATGTAACGGTACTATAACAATAATAATAATAAAAAAAACTACATGCAAACGAATAAAAATTTAACATTTCAAACTTTAAAGACTGAACTGAAAACAAACAGTCCAAACAAAATAACAACAAGACGAACTAAACTAAAACTCCTGCCTAATAAATATGATCCCAGGTTTCAGCCCTTACTAACATACTCTGTCACATCCTGCTCACAGGCAAGCCCAGCCAACTGTGTCTGGATCTGCTGAAACACATACGTGGCTCACACTACAGCAATTCAGAGGTGAAGCACCCAAGCAAACCTCCAAATGCTTCTCACACCAGTGCAGGTCCAAACCGTAAAGTGAATGCTGCAATCCATCCAAGCTGGCTGAAAGGAGCATCAGCATGCAGCGAGCTCGGAGGGAATAAAGCTTATCTGTTCGCCTAACACAAACATGATGGGATCTGTTTGGCCACTGACTGCTCAGGGCGATGGAATACCAATGACTTAACACACACTTTTTCACATGTGCGTGCACCCAGGGCCCTCTCTCATTGAAAATGGCACAACTGCATGCCTCCACGAGGGCAAACAAAGTTACCATTTTTGGCCAAAGTACATATCTGTGATGCACAAATGAACACAGAGACACACATGCTGACTGATAGCATGTGATGGCTCTTTCTGACACACTTTGCATTTCAGCTCAGAGGGTCCTTGCAGACCCCAGAGAATCATCTATTCTTCAGGAGTCCTGTAACTCTTATCGACAAGCTCATGAAGCCCAGAGGGCACACGCAAACAAACAGCAAACACGCCCAGCAGACACATGCATACATTTACATCACAACTACACGTTCAAACATCCGCGCGCAGTGAAAACATTACTGTAGTGTCACATTGTTGAAGTGGTGTCTCTGTGTCAGGCCTAAATTGGCCTTTGAATATGCTAATACTTCAGCTGGAAGCAATTTAGAAAGGAGGGGAGCATTAATGTGAAGTACCTCATCCTTGAACCAGGCGGCCGTGCTCACAGTGACACAATTACACTGATCACACAGCCTTTACGCCATAGCTAACACAGACACACACACGCACACACACACACACTGCCGCATTCGCACAGATTCTCATTCAGACCTGTCAAATTGACAACTCTCACCATGGAACAATTTGGATAAATGAGCTTAAGTGGATGAGAAATGCAACAGAGGGGGAAAAAGAATGATGTTTTGTGCTGGGATTTCTTTGTAAGAGGTTCAGAGAATAGGTGGCGCACACACAAGCGTATACACACGCCTATGTGAATACGACTATAACCACTGTTACTGTATCAAGTCAACAGATTTAGTATGAGACAATAGCGACACACTGCTGATGCAAAACAGGCACCCATGACTGAAATACTGAGTCTTTTGTAGCATTGACAAGCTCCCTCTTTTTGAATTATTTTCCATATTTATGCCCCCAAACATGTTCATAATTTATGAAGCTGTGGTCATCAAACAGATCTGCTATGTGAGGTAAATGGGACAATGAATGAATCTGCTGGAGTCACTTTTCCAGTCTCCGGGTTGCAGCTCCTAGTACTCCAATTACCACTGGGACCACTTTGGACTTTACCTTCCACATCTGCTCCAGTTGTTCCTTCAGGCCCTGCCACTTCTCTGTTTTTTTTGTGCTCCTTCTTTCTGACGTTGCTGTCCACTGGGATTGCCTCATCTATCACAACTGCAATCTTCTGCTCTTTGTTATCCACCGCTGTGTCTGGTTGGTTGGCCAGCAGCTGTTTGTCTGAAACTTGAAGTCCCACAGGACCTTAGCCCTGCTGCACCTTTGGTGGTGTCTCCCATCGGGACTTGGAGGTTTCTAGTCTATGTGCAGCACAGATGTTCCAGTGCACTATCTGACTGCATCTCACAGCTTGCATTTTGCATCCTGCTACCAAGCGCTGGACTTTCTCTAGACCACCTTTTCACAGTCTGCAACTTGGGTGGACTGTGGTAGACTCCTGCCTCTACAGATCTTGTGCTTAGGGCCTGTTCTTGTGCTGCCATTATCAGAGCCTCTGTACTGTCCTTTAGGCTGATCTTTTCTAGCCACTGGTAAGATTTCTTGAGGTCAGCCCCTACCTTTGTTTGTGAAGGTGCATCCCATGCAGGGACCCATAATAATTCCTCTTCCTGTTCATCATTACTGTCTGTCTTCATCTTCCCGGGGTATTCTTTGAACAGCTCGTTTCAGGGGGCCATCTTCCTGATATATTTGCATATGCTCCATGTATCGTCCAGGATTGTGGCTCTGACTAATCTTCCCTCTTTTCATCGCTTATAGAGCCCCAGGTAACTGGACTTCAGGTGGAAACCTCTGTGCATTGTAAGGATTTTTTGTGTCTTGACATCAGTGGCATCTCCTCCTGTGGCCATATACATGTTCATGTCATGAAGAATGTTTTATGCCACGGTACAAGTAAACCTATCACCATTATAAATATTGCAGCTATCGGCTGCTTCCAAATGTACTCTCCAAGCTCTTCTGCAAAAGCACTAAGAAAACGGCAAGTACTAGAAACACACTGATTGGCCAATGAGACCAAGTGCAGCAGGTTCACATCAACTTGGCATTACTTTGTTGCCAGACGAGCAGCTTCATTGTCTCATCTCTGGCAGAAACCAGTGGGATACCAATACACCGACCTACAGTCTGGAGAAGTGAAGTGCCAATCGTCAAAAACTAAAGATAGCTTTCAGGATTCAACTTATCTGGTTGAAAAGATGGTCTGATTGTGAAGTCTATAGGAAAACAATGCTATTGTTCCCATTATTTAATAACTCAAAGAACATTTTGCTTAATGAGTTCACTATCTCACTATTTTCTAGTCTTATGCAATACAGCCAAGAAGCAACTTCTGGGACGTAAAACTGTAGTTCCTCTCATTCATCCTGGAGTTATAATGCTACAGTACGGGCACGGCACAGGCAGCTGTTGTTGCAAGTTAGAGTCACCGAACGGGATCTCTTCACTTTGTTTGTGTAACTGGTACCTTTTGGAGGTGTTTAAATTGAGTTATCTGACAAATATTACAGCTTGCTGTGAGCTACAGACATCTCTGCTTCATCTTCGGTGTGTGAAAGGTCTTTTAGCAGTTTTATTAGTTTGGCAGTTTCATTCAACTTTTATCCTCATTTAATTAACACCAATTAGCAAATATATGTACCTATGCACTGCACTAGTAGAATTCATAAATTACCCAGCCCCCTGTAGAGGGAATGAGGTATTGTTTTTGGTATGTTTGTGTGTTTGTTTGTTAGCCAGTAAACACTGGATCACCTGATTCTAATTTTGCCATAATTGGGTTAATGTCAAGGTACAAAAAAAAAAAATCCAAAAGAATTGAATTTATCTGATATTCGGTACACAGATGTGGAGGGTCAAGAACCAGTGCCAAACGGAACACCATTTGGATCCGATCTCGATTTTGGATTTGCAGGTACTTGAATTTAACATGTGAAACTTCATTTAATACATATTTTTGGCCATCTCAGCTCAGATCATCCTAATTTGTTGCAGTAAGAAACAGATCACTACTGTCCAGGGACATGTGACATTTGATTGGGATACAATCCAGATTCTGGATTTCCAGAATAATGTGATGTGTTCTTCTGGATCTGATCTCATATTGGCCTTAGGGTTATCACATAAGTTCCTGTTTTAATGCTCTGGTCCTTATCAGTGATGCAGAAGGTGATCCAATATGACTGGTATCCATTAACGAAAAAATGCAAACATCATAAATGTGCTCAAAACGGTGCATCTTAATTCAACTCAGTTCAATTTTATTTATATAGTGCCATATCGCAACAGTCACCTGCACTTTCTTTAGAATGAAAATGGTCCAAAGGGTCATGAATATGACACATTTGACTCTTTCTCGGTCCAATATAACAATTTCCCTATTATCGCCCGCCTGACAAATCACCTGTTTTTCCATTAAAAGAGATAAAGCATTTACAAAACATTAAAATGACCATAATACACAAGTTGAAACAGTTCAACCTTTTAAAACTTGGAAAATTATGGACATAAACAATAGCACCTGTGTGCTATCTTACTGAATCAGCTACAACGTCTGCCTTGTTCATTTTGTAAATTATGAGCACATGTATAATAGATTACATGATAAGGCAGTGTATGCTTTAGGGCTTGTCTACCTTGTGACTGACAGTTTGCCATTATATCCAGCAGTTATTCACTACACTTTGTATGTTAAATATTCTGCATAAAAATGCATAAAATTAGTGCCTACAACCTTCAATTTTCCTTTCCCTTCTTCACATGTACACACGTGCAGTGCCGATATTGTCCGGGAAGGGAAGTTTAGCAGTCGGTTTCTTTCGCAAAGGAGCTGGAAACATTTTATAAGTGGCACATGCAGACATAATTAGAGCTGAAAGATTATGTTAATAAGACTGTTGTTGTATTGGCAGAAAGAAAAAAAAAGACTGCCTCTGGCTGAGGCTTGTAACATCTGCACACACACATGCCACTATCCACACACAAACACACACGCAAAAATACACACATGTGACTATTCCTCCGAAGGGACGGGATAATTGGCTGCTGAACGAGAGCCCCCTTCGGCTCCTCATTAGCAGCCGTGGAGGACTTCAGTGTGTGCGGGCACGCTCGAGCGGTCCACACACATGCAGCACGTGTGCTCGTTTAGAAAAGCATGTCACGTCACATTCATGTGCATCAGTGATCATCATCTTTGATACCTTCCTGTGAAGCAATGCTTTATTGTAGTTTCCCATACAAATAAAAACTAACCTAGCAACTACACTCTGTGCATGTGCATGTGTGCAAGTGTGTGTCCAATTCTCATTATGTGGCCTACTTGACGGTGCAGTTGTGCTTTTTCCTCCAAGAGGAAATAATATGAGGTAATCTTGCAGCATTAGGGAGCCCCATGCTTAACTTGGAGAGCTCTCCTCTCAGTGGCAGCCCACAGATGAGCTGACCTCGTCACTAAATAAAGCCTTTAACATCCTTAACATAGAGAGAATTTTCTTATCCATGCACTGACCATTAAAAAAAACTTGTTATGTTTATGCCTTTCGTCTTTTCATGCAGATAGATGATCTGGGCCAAGTGTTTCATCTTGTGCATTCATTTTTCCTTCTTTCACTTCTTATTCTAAAGAGAAACACAGTGCAAATACCGGAGTTTAACATTTGATAAGTTTGAGCGCTGCCTTTGAATCGCATGGAGGATGATTTTAAAAAGATATGAACTTGGATGCACGAAACTCGGACAAAGTCCAGCTAATGCAGGAGCACTCAGACACCGGGAGTTGGAGAGTTACCAGATGCTGCAGGCTTCATTCCAAAAGCCATGGCAGAATGAATAGAGCCAAGGTCTAGTCATTGATTCTTTGGGTTGTGCACTATCAAGGGCACCACTGGAGTTGTTTGTGTCAAACTGCATACTGGATGCAGTTCACAGTCATGGACCACAATTTCAAACTGGCCCTGATCTTTCCAGCAAAGTTTCACCAGTGAGGCAGAATCATTTGTAAACTTGAACAACTGGAAAGGAAAGTACAGCTCCAGCTCGAGAACAGCAGATGGCTTATCTGAATGTGGACACGCATCCATAACTGTTGGTCACCTTTTTTATATTTGAGACCCTTATAAGACTACTAACTGCCTGAGTGGATGACAGCCACAGACACTTCGATCATTATATCAGTTTAAAACGGAGCTGGCAGCAGTTCTGAAACTCAGGAAAAATAAACGCTATATTGTTGTAAATTGTGGTAAAGTGTCTTGGCTTATGAAACAATTTTTGCTTGCTGAATGGTAATGTTACATAACAATTTTGTTTTAAAGGTGACATACTATACCATGTGTATTCTGCCACAATGGTCAATATGTATATTAAACATGTCCAAAGTTTCAAATAATGTGGTCACTGTATGTAAAAATATCCCAGTGAGCGAGAAGCTCAGACTTCAGACTGCTCAAACACTGACTCACAGCTCCGTTTGATGCCATTAAGTGGTTAGGCTCTCAGACACACATCTCTGCCAGTGAACACTGAAGCGTCACCTACCTTCTGTTGAAATCATTCGAAGAAGCAGCCAATCAGAAGAAAATTAAAATCTACTTGAAGCGCTGGCTCTAAAAATTGTGTGGCAGAAAGTCACTGCAAAACAAATAAATAGAAATGTAGAGAGTTTGCTGATGCTATCATGCTGACTTTTGTTTCCCACAAAATGCAACAACCTTTTTTCCCTACGTTTTGCAACTTTTTTAAAAAATTGTTAATAAGTGCAAATTAAATGTCATAAACTTGTAAATGTGGGGACCTGAGCATTTTTCTCTTCATAAGTGGGGCATGCCAGAAAATGTTTGAGGACCTCTGGGAAAGGGAGCTAAACCGGCTTATTAAAGAAAAAGGAAGAACTGAGGGGCCACACCTGGGCTTAGTATAGTAGATGAATGAGGATTATTTTGAACTGTGAATCATGCACAGCTACTCTATTAGTGTCCAATATTAAAAATTGAAGTTGAAAATAAGTATAATGTGTCTCCTTTAATTTTGCCAAAAAGTTAGGTCCTTCTGTTTTGGATGACATCAACTGCCTGGTAAAGTTCTTGCTTTTTATAATTGCAGAGTAATATTGCTGCATTATTCATGACATTAAGTCACATTGCCCTCTTGACTAATAAAATGACAATAAAACTGTCCAGTAAGTGAGTTACCCGCCAGCAGAACATTAATTCTTCTTGCCTCATTTGAGAAGCGTCAGTGTGATCATAAACCTGACCAGGGTCACCCATGAAAACTGGTGAAAGTGTAGTCACTGTCTTTTACGTACAAAGAAAAAACTTTTAGGATTACCTAATATTTACAATGTTTGTATATTTTTTATTAATGAACATCCTTATAATGAGCAACCCAAATTTATTGATCTAATATTCAGCACATACTGTACTTTAAGCACTTACTTAAAGTTTAAAGTTCAAGGAACTATCATGTAACTTTGATCATACACGGACGTAAAGTGACGGCATTTGTTTGTTCCCGAATTTATTTTTATTCATATTTACATCAGCATTTCATGCTATGATCAGAACACTGAGAAAGTTAAAAAATAAGGGATTGTGCCTTTGAAGCTGCACCCAGAAAAAAGTATATTTTGACTGAAATAATAAATATGTTTCTCTAACACAGGATGGACATTTGACATGTAACAAAGTATTCTCCACAACACTTTGTAAAGACTTCTGTGAAGGTCTCACTAAAAGGGTCAGGGTGGCATTTGCATTAGCAACTTTAATTATCTTATGGCCAAACCTGCTTTGATGAATGTTTAATGTCTCCTTTAGACCAAAATAAAGGGTTCTATATTACTTGTCCAAACCTCCCTTAAGTGCATGGAACAGGCCATTTTTCTTTTTACCATTAAATGAGCTTCAGTGAGCCTGGGTGGTTTGATCGAATTCACAGTTGGCATAAAACACTAATACTGAATATTGCTCAATTGTGGTTATTGTGTGAGAAATAAGAGTGACACAACTCAAATAAATTCTTACCATATTTCTTAAATTTGCTTTTTTTTGGTCATGTTTTTCCTCTTTGCTGTCTTTAAAATTAATGAACATTAAATGTTTTAATTATACGGAACAGAGCTCATAAAAACTTTAATCAATTAGCAAAAATAATACACAAACACTGAGCTGTTGTGATTCATTGAGTTTAGCCAGATAAGTTTTAATAAACTTCTAATCCAAATCGTGAACTGCTGTGGAAAGCCAATAATTCACATCCATTATGTACAGAAATGATCAATGGAAAAAAGGATGATGGACAAGAAAAAGATTGCCTCAGTGATTGTGTGGTTGTGCAACTCTAAATGGTTTACTGCTTGTATTGGAGAAAGTTCTTTAAACCTTTAAAAAAGGGTTCCATTTCCTGTAGAGAGCAAGCTGGTAATTGTCTTTAATAAACCATTAAATAACTGGAGAGAAGTTTGAGTTTGTGTCAACTTTGACACAAAAATTCTCCCCGTGGACAAATCATAGGCAGCGTGACACTGCAGGAAACAGTAAGTCCCACACAAGCGCTCTATGAGAGAAAAAAGGTTTGCAGAAAGTTGTGTGATTTTGGCGTCTTTTTTGAAGAAACTCGTGTGATCTGTCCCATTTGTTCTTTGAAGTAAGGTCAGTGGATGGAAGAAGCTTTCTGCTCTTTATTGAGAATAATAAGAAGCTGGTGTGACTGCTGCTTGCATGATCCTAGCTTGCCAGCTCATTAGTGGTATGTCATGACATAATGTCTGTGGTAGTTCACAAAGCCTGTTGAGCACAGCCAACTGCATGATACAAGGAGATGAATGACTGGGCTTCTTCTGATCTCGGGTTTACCTCTAAACCAAGAGCCAGTTGTCTCTTAGTGCTTTGAAAAAATGAAAATCAACAGCTGATGTTGATGAGCCATGCAAGCTAGCTTTCTTTGGAAAAACACCACAGAGACTACAGCATCTGAGGTGATATTCTGTGACCCTTTGCATTTATTTTAGCTTAACTTTCTTCTTTGAACAGAATAGTGCAGACAGTCTGTACAGACACATTGTGCAGAGCCTCTTTTGGCAACCAGAAAAGAGACAAGAAGACAGGGACACCGTCTTTGTCAGTTATGACCCTGTGTGTTCAGCGGCTCTAATATTCCCTGACAAACGCCAATATTAAGTGCTGCAGAGCTTGACAGAGTGAAAAACACGATTTTATTCTTGCTGTCTAACAAACCCATCCAGAGGCCAACAAAGATATCCGTCCTTTTAAGTCACAGAAGCAGCACAAAGGTAACATTCACTGCTGTTCAGAAGAAAAAATAACTATCTTAACACCCCCAGGCTAGTGACTCACAGCAGAAAATCACTCTTAGCACATAAACCCTCAAACTACCAAAATAAAACACAATTTTCTATTATATTATTTCTGGAAGGTCTATTAATTAGTCCTTTCAGCTGGTTAGGTCATGTCATCAAAAGTGCTTCCCTGAAAATTATTAATAGAACTCTTCTTTGCAACTCCTAGAAAATCTGAAAGGTGACAGGAGCAAGCACGAGCAGATATGGGTGCAGAAGCCTGTGGAACGTCACGTCTTTTCCTCACGGAATCAATTCTCCAGACACCGGAACAAAGCTTATTGGTATTCCCTATGTGATCTGTTAAAGATGAGGAAACACAATGTTTGCTGTTGTCAGGAGGTGCTAATCCTCAAATAGCAGATACATCTAAACCAGAATGACATGCAGGGATATGAAAGCGCACACGCTGAATCCCAAATGCTAGATACTAGATCTTTATAGGATGTGCCTATTCTTAGACATTTATGCTCCAAATGTTTCTGTCTGCCACAAAGTTAGCTGTGTGTTAACTTAACTTAACAATGGATGTACATTCACCCCTTAGAAGTTCTATTCTGACGTGTCAGCTTAGATAGGATAAATGCAGTACAGTATGTGTTTGTGTTTGGATGTGTGACTGAACAGAATGTTCATGAAGTGGTTCTACACAGCACCATGTGGAGATGTCCCAGACTAGAAGTAGCAGATTGCGACTGGGCTGCAGATGTCACTGCTGAGGGTGCTATACTACTGCTGTGTGCCCTTGAAAAGACAAGCGACTCCCACCAGCTCCAGGACTATTTGCTTTACATGTGGTTTTGGGCCGCAACATATCCTCATTTTTTCATATTCATATTCATCTTCTTCTTTAGCATACAGCGAGCGGGGTGCTGGTCCACAATGCAGTTTTGTCGGATGGTGGTAGGTTTCATGATGGCACGAATTCCAGCCAGAAGACTTTTAGAGTTCTGTTTTGACATTTTTGTTGCTGTTTGGCACCAGATTTAGGTAACCATGAGGATTTTTGTAAATAAATAAATTACAACAAATTGCAAGCTAGCAGACAGCGCTATTGCTGCTAAAACGTTTGTTAAAATATGAACCCTATGGGCCCAAGAATGTCCATGGTGAATTGTGCCTGAGCCGAAGACTGTACAAATCATTTGATGTGTTCTGCTTGACGTCTTTATAAAGTTAGTCAATTAACATGAAATCCACTTTGTAGGTTGTCCTTACTAGAGAATTATAGGAGAGGATTATCCAGAATAAGCCCCCTAAGCTTCCCCACTGGCTTGTCAATCACATGTTCTTTGCTGGTGCTTCACAGTCAGATCCACCCCTTTTCCAGCACGTCTGGTTTAAAGAACAGTGTGGTGAGAGTGGAAACGCTCATAACGAGACTTTGCTAACCAAAGGGTGATGTCACTGTGGCTATTTCCATCTTGTATATACAGTCTATGAGCCCACCCACTGTTTGAGAACCACTGGACCAAACCAAAACGTGCATACTTCTTTTAAAGTAAAATAATAATGCTCAGCTTCAGCTTCCGCAGTTGACACTGAATGACGTTTAGCTACACCTTTACTAGATAGGTACATTCTTGAGTGATACTGGAGAGTGTTGGAATGCATATATACACAAAACACACAGGAAACATACAGGTCAATATTATATGTGAGTGCTTTGGTAACACCATCACTTGTTTTTGTCTGCCTTCACACACATGTGAACTTAATCCATAGGTTTTTTGATATGATGTTGGGGAATTTTTGGGCAATCTTGCAGAAGCACATTTGTGAGGTCAGACACTCATGTTGGATGAGAAGGCCTGGCTTGTAGTCTCTGCTCTAATTCATCCCAAAGGTGTTCTGTTGGGTTCAGGTCAGGAGTCTGTGGAGGCCAGTCAAGTTCTTCCACACCAAACTCGCTCATCCATTTTTTTATGGACCTGCTTTGTGCACTGCTGCACTGTCAGGAGCCCAACTCCTGAAAAACAACCCCACACCATAATCCCCCTCCACCAAACTTTACACCTGGAAAATTTGTGTGTAGAGGTGCCTTGGCAGTGGATGCCATGATACTGATTATTAGGAATATCTGTCATTAATAACACTTATTTTAGCATTAAAGTTACTCCTACACTGTAAGTCAATAATAGTTAATAGAAAATGTGTTGCTGTTCCAGTCAGTCTGATGACACTGAGCAGCTGACAATATGAGACGGGAGGCTCAAACGTCCAATGAACGAAAAGTCTTTGATCAAGTAGACCCAGAATGAATGACTGAAGTATTTAATCTTGAAATTTCAATAGCACATTTTTTACATGCACTTGCATTTTTCGGGTCATTTCCATAGGTTTAATTTTACATAATTTTCACAGCAGGACCAAACAGCTGTCTTGTTTTTCCTTTACAGCAATGCGTAGTTAGCAGCCAAGCCATCAGTACTACACAATTTAATCACAAAACACATTTTATTGATAAGTTTGTTTCCCGATAGAAGTGGAAAAATCATCCCTGCAGTCCCATTTCATTGGTTAACACCCATTAATGCTAATCTGTGAAATGAATCAGTAAAATGATGGGGTCAGCATTATTCAAATCAGATTACAAGTTCCTTCCATAGCGTCTGTTTAAATTAGCATCTTTGGTTTAAAGAAAAACCTCCGAAGTAAGCAGAACAGCCGCTGTAGAAAAAGTCGATCCCTGTTTGAAGATGGAGCGAGAGTTGAGAGAAAAGCTTTAAGGTGCTGGTGAAATGGGTCAAATGCTGCTGATATGCTTTCAGCTCACACCTGAAGCCAAGCATGTTTATCAGC
Organism: Bujurquina vittata; assembly: GCA_015106715.1. Lineage (NCBI taxonomy): Eukaryota > Metazoa > Chordata > Actinopteri > Cichliformes > Cichlidae > Bujurquina > Bujurquina vittata. The sequence continues at coordinate 3,355 of VUQK01037793.1, read as the reverse complement.
CTTGCAGGGCAGCAGGTTTCTTTTCAATGAAGCAGAGTGGAGGCCAGATGTTCATATGAAGGCACCACCAGTGCAAGACATCTAGTACCTTTACTGTGTGGATTGTTGAAGTGCCGACACTGCCCCAAGGTCTGTTAGGCAGTGTTTGAATTGTAATTCTAATTGGATGTAATAGTGAAGAGTTTTCCTTCCCCCCAAAAAGAAAAGAGAATAATATAAGGCATAAAATGATCATTTTTTGTTTTAAGTATCAATATTGTTACAGACACCTGCAAGCTTAAGGATGTGTTATTAGGACCTGTGCAAGAAGCCCCCAGGACGGACCCAGAAGTGCAACTGCATACTGTACGTGTTTCACTCAATGATTTGTTGTTGATTGTTCTAAGTACAGAACATTTCTGCAATGGCAAGTTGAAAGAATCAATGTTTATGGTTTAAATCCGTAATTCATACTCAATATGTTATTCATTGTGATCAAGAAAAGTGTGGTTTAGACAGCTCTGAGACTCTTGTAGCGATTAATGACTTCTGGTCTGTCTTTAAATGCTACTCAAACCAGTGTTTTATGTACGTCAACCTCAAAATAAAACTTTTATGTTATCTGCCCCCTTTTGGTTGACATTACTTAACTTTGCATAATTTTAAAAAAAGGTATTTTTTTCCAATAACCCCACAGTATGTATCACTAATAACCACTTAGTTGCTATTCAATCATTTAGCTTTTAAATTGTTTCGGATATTTAAAAAAAGTTTCTAACAAGCTCCTTCCACAGTATTTACATTACAATGATATTTGCTTTTTTGCCAGCAGTAAGAGGATTCAGCTCCCTGACATTTCTCGTTGCACAGAGTTTTCTTTATGAACTTGAAACATGCTGCCCTGAAACCTTGGAGAACTTCATAACATTTCTAATTTTAGACGTGAAAATGCGAGTTGATAAAGACACAAAGAATATCTGGGCATTTGGCTTTTTGAATGCAGCTTTTTAAGGATTTGAGAAGCTGACTGGCTTTTATGTTTGTGCATGTGAGGCTGTATTTTTAGGGACGAGTGATTAAAAGCACAACGTGACTAGAAGCAAGAAGACACTCACTTCATTTCTCCAAAGGCCAAAACACCCACAAACGGAAGGCTGAAATCAAACTACACAATAAATACAAGCATGCATGCATGCATACATCTGTAGAGAGACCATACAGCTGTATTGTGTAAGCACATACTGTGCTTACACACCCCCATCTTCACACACAAGGACACACAGATTCAGCAATTTGTAGTGACAAACTACAGACTGAAACTCTAGTTGGACTTCTGTTCACCTTTGTGCATCTGAAGGCGCCATCCATTAGAGGAGGGCTGTCAAGCTATCCCGGGAAAGTCACACAGACAGAGGTAGCGAGTGCGAGATACATAGGCACACACACACGCACGCACGCACACACACAAACGCACACGTGTATGTGCAAACACAAGGACCGTTCACACAGATGAAAAGCTCTCCTTTTGGCAGCTTGGAGTTCTGCAAGCATGAGTAGGCTGCAAACTGACAGCAGCTTAAAACTAGTTTGAAGAGAGTTTGGAGCTTTGTAAACAGAAGTCATTAGATTAAAAGGGAACTTTTCTAACACATTAAACTTGCGTGCATTGATTGGGGGTATGCTAAAGAGCTAAAAAAATATATAAATATATTCAGGTGTCTTTTATTATTATGTACGTATCATTATTATGTAAGAGGATTTAACAGGTTTTTTTCTGCATTTCTAGCAACAGCTTACAAACTCTGTAGCCGTGAGTCATGTACTTCATTAAATATGCGATTTTGCTGATTGTTACTTTTATGCAACAGACCGCATAGGCATTAGGTGCTGAATAGAAATTTAATTTGATTCAATTGAACTGAACTGAGAGAGCAAGCGACAAAGAGAACGAGCTGCAGAGACAGAAGCCTCAAGTTATTAATTTTGATTTCTATTCGGTGCCATGACAGAGCCACGAGGTGTGAAGACGTATTGTTCAATGGCTGTGCGGGAAATAAAAGCAAAGACCTTGACAAAATGAGTCAACATGCAGGCTGCCGTGTCAGTTAAAAATATCAGCTCTAAATGAAATTAATTAAACAGTTGCTGGAAAGCAGTGCATAAAAATGTATATTCCTAATCAAATGAAAACATTCAATCACATAAACATCAGTGGTGCGCTCACAATTTAGTACTGCCATAAAACATGCTTAGCACACCCGTGTAGCAGTTTGTGTTCAGTGAAGAGTGTGCAGGTGGGAGGAGAGGAACTAAAAGGTTAATTTGAATAAGAGAATGCAAACCTGAGTCCTCTGCATTCGTGGGAAATGTGCTAACAATAGACGTCTGGCAGCTGGGTCTGTTTTTGGTACAGTGACACTTTGCTGAATCTATCACAAAAAGCTAATTAAATACTTGGAGAGAAGATGCTGGAAAGGCCCAATAATGCTTAAAATGTAAATGAACTATTTTAATTAGTCACTATCCATTAAATGTGCTAAAACCGGCATCAAAAATTGCTTGACATATGGTTGAAACTACTTTTCTTGTGAATCTGCCTGTATTTATCTTAAAATGCTTACATGTGACTACTGGCAACAATTTGTTACATAATTACATAATGACATTACATTTTTCTGATAAATAACATTATTGCGCCAAACTCAGTAATTACACTATGATTATTAATCCTATGATTATGTTTATCCTTTCATCACATATGTCCTGTCTTATTGGATATACAATAAACAGCATGCTGGATGCAGTTTCCACAACTGCCTGACCTCAGTCATGAAATATAGCAGGATGGTCTGCAACTTTTGAGGAGTGGAGATGTGCCAATTATTTTTAACGTACTGAGCAAAGAGACAGACAGTAAGTGACAGTAAGACTCAAAGCGAGCCCAGGCCGAACAACGGACCACCTCTGCAAATAGGACATTAGTGCTTTCTAAGCAGCTGCACAGGCAACCTGTTTCTGACCTCTGTTATAAACTGTACGTGGTGGCAACGCAAAACTAGCAGCAAGAGAGCCAGGGAGATGTTCATGCCTCTACCAATCATCCAAAAGGTTTACCTTCATACTATGAAAATTTGGAAATGTGTCCGAATATGGTGCTTTTTCATTTGCCTTTTTAAGCAGGAGCTAGCCACATGCAAAACCTTTTCCATCAAATCCATTTTACACCAGCTCCAAGTGTCGCAATTTGAAGCCAAAATCTCAAATTGGGTGGTCAAAACACATTATACAAAAGGTCTCTTTAAAAAAAAAAAAAATTGAGGGGATCAATTGGAAACCTCTCTTCAGATGACCTTGTATGAAATGCACTTTACCCGCG
>VUQK01037791.1:0-12756 GCA_015106715.1 Bujurquina vittata | reverse complement strand
TTTATTGATAACTAGCTCCTGTCATGGTCCGGGGTCCTGTGGACCCCGTGTTTTTGTATTCTGGGCTTTTGTCTTGTTTTGGGGTTTTGATTGTGGGTTTTGGTGCTGCTTTGTTTTCTGGTTCCTTATGTTTTCCGTGTTAAGTCTGTGTCTCTGTTCCTTGTTTTGCCTTCCTGTTTTATTTTGATAGTCACCTGGTCCCTGTCCGTTGTATTCAGTTTTGCTTCCCATGGTCTCGTCTGTTATGCGTTTCACCTGTGTTCCCAGTTGTTTCCGCTCCCCTCGTTAGCCCTCTTGTTATTTAAGTCCTGTGCTTTCTGTGCCTCTTGTCGTGTCGTCCGTCTACCCTCTGTCATCTGTCTCCAGTCTTCTCCTGCTGTGTGTTCCTGTGTCCATCTCCTGCTTTTGTTTTGTGAGCAATAAACCTTGATATTTATATCCACGTCCGTCTCTGGTGTCCCATCGTGAGGTCCTCTTTTCGCCTGCCACACAGCCGTTGCATGACAATAAGGGGTATTAGATGTACATTAAATATATAAATAAAACTGTAAAATTCAGACATCTCCAGTTTTTGGGATGTGTTCCTGGTTTGGACTTGTCATCCGGTGACATTGGGAAATGGTGCATGAGATTTAGCTGTAATCTTTTCCTGCACTTAACCAAGATAGCTTTGTTCTTCTAATCTAAGCCAACAGCTGCTGAAAAGGAAACTAAACAAAAAATAATGCCAAACAATGGAAATAGTATTTTAAAAAACAGACAGAACGCAGTCTTCTGGGACAAAGGCCAGAAAGCAATAAGCCAAAGAAAAAACAAATATCTCACAATTTTAAAGAATTTTAGTTTTAAACTGACATTTGTTCTGTTGAGCAAAGTAACTCCAACACATTTTAAGACTGGGTCAGTTTAAATTTTCCGCTTCCAGCTCATCACATACTGACTCTTCATTCTGAACTCTTCCTCGTATTTTAACACAGTGGATGCCCACTTAGAGTTGTGCTGCAGTACACTGGGATGCTCATTTAGCATTCATAAAAGTCCAGCTGGGTGGCACAATTACACAAAACAGAACCAGACGACAGAAGTTTGAGTCTCTTTCTGTTTTATTTCACTCTCATGCTTTTGCAGCCTCTGGCCACCCTCTTGGTCAAGGTGTGAAATTACTGGGCACTGGGAACCTTTTGGGTATTTTTCAGTGCTATTACCAAAGGATTAGGCTAAATGAAAAACAAAGCATTTTAACTGGATCTTTGCACCGTGCCTGGGCTGTAATTAATCACTATGCAAAAAGAATGACTGGCTGCAGTCCAAATTATGAATGATCTCCATATGACGCGTTATGTAACAACTTTTATGGAAAATCATTACTTAGGAACTAAATGAGTTTGGAACATTCTCATTAAAATATAGAGGTCAATATTTGCTTGCAGGACAGTCTGCAGTGTTTAACAAACCGTTCCACTCCAGCATCACCTGTTTACTGCACATCTTTGCTTCTGGGTACATTTTGAGGTCATACCACTTCTAGATAAATGTGTGTGGTGACAGACTGCTTTGCTGAACACACTGCCTCACACTTTAGCCACACAGATGCAGGGGGATTTAATAAAGCCCTCCGCAGGTTGTTTACCTCAAGGCATGATGTAACAGACTGTAAGCGAATCGACACCTGGTGGAAATTATCTTGCATTATGGCAATAGAGCTGAAATGCCTTCTTACTTTGCAATATTAAGTCTGATCCTGATTTCTCTACTGCAGAGACCAAAGGCAGCTAAGTACACCTACATTCATATTCACACACGAACTACTAGATTTACTGGCATTGTGACTTCTAGCTTATAGCTTTTTCTCTGTTTTTGGGGTCCCAAACAACCCACATGAATATACAGTATCATACACTGTATTATTGGATTTATTTAGGTGTTTTGTTTTGTTTTTTCATTCTTTTTTCTGTTGAGTTTTGCCTAAAACTGCATTCCCGTTCCGAGAAATTGCCTGAGTTTCTATAAAACTGAGGTGAAAATATGTCTCCTCATCTCTTTTGCATCTCACAGACTATCTTGAGAAACCCTTCAAGTCTTCCAAAAACATTTATAGACATAACAAAATTTTATGTTCAGGAAATATTTTGGTGCAGTGCCTGAAGTTGCAGAGAAGTCTTAAATACAACAGCCGATATTGGTTTTTGGGATTAGAGACAGCAGAGAGTGCTTTTATTTTATTTTTTTTTTTAAATAAATCAGCACATTGGTTATAACACAAGAATATAAAACATATAAGAATTCCTATATAATAGGAGCTTGTTGGTGAGGGATGCTTATTTTGGTAGCTGCATGAGTGTGTTTGTAAAGAGATTTGTAGTTTTCTGGGGGTTCAAATATTTGCTGTTATTTTATTTTTATATTTTCTTCACATTTTCTTTCTAAGGAGCTTTCGGGCGCAATAGCTGTGCGACCATCCGCTTTTAGTTATCATACAGGGAAAAACAGGTTTATAAAGTATGGCTTTAATAAGTAGTTGGGGAAGCACTGAAATGCTCTCATCCTCTGTGAATGTGTCCTAATTTATTCTTTCTATGTGTGCATGTGAAGTACATGCTTGTACAATCCTTGTCTGTTTCTATTTTAGCTGGAGCCATGACACAAGACACAATACATCACACAGCACAGCTATGGTGTGGGCTGCATCAATAAAGGCAAATGGTCCGCTCCAGCTCCAGGATCGCACACAGTGTTTACTAAGCTACACGCAATTGTCTGCGTGTGTTTCCTTGAGCCTTATAACTCGTCGTGACTTGTTTACAAAGTCTAAGAAAAGAGTAGGGTTTTGTAAAGGCAAATTCACTTAGCAAAAAGAGATGAAGAAGGCGATTGCATTTGAGACTAACCCAAGAAGAAAACTACTTTGGAACTTATAAAGGAGGGAGAGTCTATCCACCCATCCTCTAAAACACTCATCCTGGTCAGGGTCAATGCAGAATGTATAATACTGTGTTATAATAAAAATGCATGCATGCAATAATAACAGTCACATTCACTAATTAGCATCTCATCTATGTCCACTTGAAAGAGAAAAGTTTGCAAGGCAGAAAGACACAATTTAGCAGAGTGAGTCACCATCCAGCCAGGAGCAGACTGAACATGTTGGCTTTGATCATTCAGTGAAAACATTTCTGTCATCGCTTTTAATTCCTGCAGCTAAGCTGGGTTCTTTCATAATGATGCATTTAGATAAGAGTGTTAATGTGCAAGCTGGCTTTGCCGTATCTTCCATTTCTTATGGGAGTTTAGTAGTTTCAGTTTTAATGATGGTGAAAGTTGGAAAACTGACCGCATGGAAGTGCTGGTACACTGCTGCTCTTGCTGCAGGCCTAACAGCTTTCTATTAACTGCCATAACAAGGTTGTTTTTTTTTCCAGTCAGAAAAAAAAGAGCAAGCCAGACAAAGCCCACCCTCGTGTGAATTTCATTCAAAAAGCTTACCAGCACACCAAAAACAGAATCTCAATTTTATGCACTGCGGTGTCCTTTATGTCACTAAGGCTTTGGTTTATTGCATTTCTCCTCCCTGCAATATGCCACTGCCCTGCATGCTTTTGTGCTGCCATAATTGAGTATCACCAGGGCTCAATTACAACCCCTTCTTTAATTCCTGGTGCTCTGCATGACAAGCTTTGACAAGCAATTCATAGTTTGCTGAGTAGTGCTATGAATTCCTTTACAATAATCTCCCCACAGGGATGGAGCACGGTGTCAAACTTCCCATTTATTGTGTCTGTTGAATAGTTATTGTGATCAAAGATGGAATGGCTAAGGTGCAGTGTGTGTATATATGTCCAGGCAGGAGATGGTTCACACAATATTTGGAGAGTGAAGTGCTGCAGAGGCAGGAACCGAGCATCCAACTTTGAAGGATCCATATGGCAGATATAAGGCTGGCTTACAAATTGCACAGAGAGAGAGCAGCAATCTGCTAAATCTGGCAACATTACATGTTACACGAACCAAACAACAAGTTGTTTATTGCTTTAGATCATTATTGTAATGATGCTAAAATTCTCCTAGCTCTCAGTGCAGCCCCATTTATTGCTTGTTATATCATTTTATATCACATGCGCATCTTTCCTTAAATAGATATCTGTATATGAATGTGCAAAATCTGGAGGTAGTGCATTCTAGTTTTCATTTGTAATCCAATTAGCCATGCATGCAAGCAGTCTTACTAATCATCGGTTATCATGTGACCAATCTTTTGTTTTTACGTGCTTTTTTGAATATATCTGTGTTCACAGAAAGATGTAAATAAAGACTAGAGGAGAGAACAGGATGTTTTTTTGCCCAGTTATGTTGGGTCCAGTAAATCGGTGGGGCCAATATATCAGTAGTGGCTATTTGAAAATATATCTCTATTGGCATTTATAGCAGCCAATACATGAAAATTTAAAAAGCATTTTATAACCACTGATTTGGCATAGTTTGTCCATCAGAGGACACTTACTGCAGATCCTTCCTCCCAGCAGCTGTAAGACTGTCTAACGATCACTGCTCCCAACAAAATCACAATAAATAATATGCACATTGTATGATAATATATAATATATTGTAAATAGTCTGTCCTGTTCAAGGTTCAACACACAGGCACATCATGTATATTGTATATGTTATTATTATTGTTATTATAAATAATATTGTTGTTAATCTTGACTTGTTTTTTATATTTTTTTTTCAACAATGTTAATTTTAATATTTATATCCGTGGCTGCTGTTACACTTAAATTTCCACTCTGTGGGTCAATAAAGGCAGTTTCTTCTTCTTCTGTATTGGATTTTTATATCGTCAAATGCCAGTATCGGTTTTAAATATATATATATATATCATTTGGATATATCATTTGGACTCTACATTTATGTGGACTAACTTATCTTTGGCTACTGCAGAAGTCTGATAACTGGGCATTGCCCTCTGAGGCCAACTCATCATCAGACATTCCCAGATTGTACTTTTTGTCGCGATAATTTGATTAATAAATGAAGGAATTTTTGTATCTAGGTCTGTCAGTTCTTTATGTTTCATCTGGGGATGCAGTGCAGTTCCTACTGTCGCATACGTGTTATGTCACAGGCATGTTAACATAAGCTAAAGTACAGCATATGTCCGTTTTGGGGTTATTTCCAAATCAGGCTATATGAAAAGATGATCTTGCTATAAGGTCCTTCTTCCATGGATACTGGCAGCAAGGATGCCACCAGTTCAGAAAAACATTTTCTAAATAAAGCCATGACATCTACCTTTGCATGCCTGTGACAGCACCACTGCACCAGTCTTCAAAAAAATCAGAGAGAATATGTGTGGGAGAAGCAGTCATATCCCATGCTGCTTTTATCTCACTTTAACATCCTGACCCACTTTCCTCCTCAGAAAGTACAGCTTGAATATATGGACTATAATCTGATTATAAAAGCCAGCACAGGTATTAATGTGACAGTATTTTTTCCAAAAAGAGCAATGTGAATCTTTGAAATTTGTCACCAATTCGCATATAGCACCTCGAGCTTGAGGCCATGTAGCAAAGACGAGTGAACCTTTATCACAACACAACTATTATAATACAACCCTATGCAGAATCATTCCTTTGCTGTGTACTGGCAACACTGTCAAAGTTTCAGCCTTATTAAATCACTAGTATCCTTACCAAGCCCCCGTTTTACATTTTGAATTTGAAATATGTCACTAAATACATCAATCACAACTTTGCACTTGCTATACAACAGCGCTTTAACTCTGTTAAAGAAAGCAGCAAGACAGGAAGAAGAGTAACACTGCCACCTAGTTAAAAGCACAATATGAAGATCTCCGTAAGAGATGCTTCCCCGCATTCAAGGCAATGTTCACCCTTAATGGCAAAGCATATAATTATAAAGCTTGTATATTAAAACTGAGTGGCATAATGAGTGATTGGCACAGTCTGTCTGCCCCTGCTGTGTCAGTGCAGTAAGATCACATAAACATACTGCTGCCAGGAATATATTAGGGATGACGCGCCTGATAAATGTGGGTGAAAAGAGTGCATACATAAGATCAATGCAGCCTAATTAGTCCTGGGTCAGCTCAGTGTTGCTAATATATCAGACAGAACAATGCAAATGACATTCAAACCATACCTTCCACAGTGGCAATGACTCATCAAAAGGAAGAGAGCAGTCACACTGAAATTCTTACATAACTTTGACATCACTTTGTCTCTCTTATTTTATCATAATTACATATCTTCAACTTGAAAATGCCTTACAGTGTAGATGTAACGCCACACTTTTGCCTAATTAAATACTGTACTCTGATCTGGGACTATGCTCGTTGGTGCCCACTTCATGCCTCCATAGCTCTGCATGCAGCTTTCCTACTCTCACTCTGCATCTGCAAACAAGCCTTGCCCCACTCATTCAGTTCTCCTGCTATATGGAGGAATACATGCAACAGGAGACACTCTTCATTCTGAGGTGCAAAATGTTCTATTTGGTGTCAGAAAGATAAGCACAAAGTGTTTTTTGGCGAGGGTGCTTGACACAGCGGTCACAGCAATAATGTGACTAACAAGTCATTGTGTTTCGATTCTTGGTCTTGGGATCACATTTGAGCACACTGGGCAACCTTAAACGTCACAGTTCATCATGAAGCTTTAATGATGTAAATTGGGAATAAATGCAAACTTTGAAATGTTTAAAAGAAATGCCATTGTGTGTCTATGTTATGTTACTGCTGTGACACAATTAGAATTCTTTGAAACTCTTTAGCAAGTTGTTTACCATTTTGCTGTCCGTTTCTGGACTTAATACTCTTACATTCAATAAGTGGAGAGCTAAAGGGTTTTTCTCAGCACCTTCTATAACATAATTCTTAATATATGGGCTGAGTGTTTCAAATATAAATAGGAATATTTTAATTCTTTACTGTAAAGATATTAGAAACTGTTTAGCAAACTCCTCACTGTCGTTTTTAATAACTCTGAGGGGCCGTGTTAATGCGACAGAGATGCCTCTGCCTCTCAGTCTGTCCTTCTCAACAATCACAAGATGAATTTAAATGAAGAGAAAAAAATTATACTGATGAAATATTCCCCAGTATAATAAAAAAAATTAAATAAAATTGAAAAAAATTAGAAAGTCCTACAGAAAGAGGGTTAACCACAGCTCTCAGCGAGAATAAAAGACGTAAAAATGAGAAGGCGTTAAATCCACATGTATAGTACCCATTATGTTTGTTAGAGTTCTCATATTGTCCAGAAATGGGAAGCATATTCACATAAAAGACATTTTTCTGGGGTGTTATTTCAGCCAAGAACCATCATCTTTAATCTTTATACTGTGTATTACATTTTAGTCTCTGTTCTCTTTCGGATAGTTTTTTTTTCTCTCTGCCTATTGAAAATGCACCATTTATGCAAATTTAAAAGCACTTCAAGGAAACACTGTTTGGACCGTTTGCTAATTTTTTTTCTCTTGCAATTTCTGTTCCCAAAGAGAAGTCGAAGGAGGAAATCATTTGTCTGATGTGCGTCACAACACTTCGACTGACAGATGTTCATATTTGACAAAAAAAAAGAAGGCAATCTCAAATTTTATGAGGTCAACAAAGGTGGATGTCATAAGAATGCAAATACAGCATGCTCTTTATTGTGTGGAAATAAATGCAACAGTGTCGTGAACAGAGATCAAAAGCCCACTCATCTCTTTCCGCCTGCAGATATTCATTTTTTACAAAAGAATTTGTATTTAATAGCAAATCCAAAATATGCTCTTTACGCAAAAGGGACAGTAATTTAAAATGACTCCCTTACACAAAAGCAGGTCCTCACTGATGAACAGATTACTGAGTTGGCTTGCACATGAAACACAAATGCAAAGAGGAGGAAGACGTCATTAGATTTGTTGCCTCAAAGCGGACAAGTGCTTATTAGATTCCCAGGAGTAATTTGGGCCGTAAGGTGTGTGCCCGAGCTTTGATGTGAAAGTCTGAAAAATGCTTTTGGAAGTGATCTGCAAGCAGCAGCATTTGGATACTGATGGGGAGACATGAGGGAATGTCTCTATTTGTTGCCTCGCTTTTCAGAAGCTGAACTACAAGCTCAAGCTTAGAATTCAGGTGTGCAGTCTCTTCAGTGCTTGTACTTTCCAGACCTTTATTTTTTCATTTCCCCTCATTTCAAGTGTCACAGCATAGAAGATGGGCCTTGACTTTTATGTCATCCCGATGTTCTCGTGTCACAATGCGTTTGAACATGGTTCAAAGACAGGATCACAGCCGTGGAGACCTTTATCTTTAAATAAAGAAGGAATGGATCCTTGGTCAGATGAATCATAGTGAGGTTGATACTAATGTTACAAAACAAGGTGCTGGCAGATGCTGCTGAAGCCACAGTCTGATGGAAAGTTGAACAGTTCAATTCAAGTAAAATCAAATTCACTGCCCTTTTAAATGCTTTGCACCTATTGTAATCTTTTACTCTTCTCTCTGGGATTTAGTCAGCAGATTTGGGATTTGAATGTGCACAAAATCAGCACTAAATGATACTGTGTGACTAAATCATAAAAATAACAGCATTCTTTTAAAGAAAGTTAGCATTTTTCCTTTTCATGTGATGCCTAACCGCTTTGAATTAGGGGAAAAACATGAGTCCCTAAGAGGTTCACAAGCCACTAAGGCTATTCATAAGATTAAAGCTCCTTTAAGCTCAAAATAAATGGAAATATTGGGCAAAAAAAGAGAGACAGCTTCCCATTTTCACCCTTTCTTTGCTACATTAAGATGTGCAAAAAACGCCTAATGCAGAAATATCAATACAAGATGTTGCAGTGATAAGAGAACTCACAAATGAGAGGGCACCTCACTCTGGTGGCCTTTGTACTGTTTTGTATGTAACTAATTGATTTGTGTCATCAGGATTCATGGATAAATATAGCTCTGGATCATCTGCATATGAGTGGACATGTGTGCAGCGTTTTCTAATTGGTCCCAACACAGAACCCTGTTGAACTCCAAGACTGACTTTCATGTGTGAAGACTCCCCATTTACACAAACAAATTGGAATATTTCTGATAAATATCATTCAAACCACTGCAGTGCAGTTCCTTTAATACCAACTGTGTTTAATCTAATCTCTGTAGCAAGATTTTGTGGTCAGTGGCATTGAATGTTGCACGAACAGGGATGAATCCACTGTCAGCCATAAGAAGGCCATTTATAACCTTCGTTAGAGCTGTTTCTATGCTATAATGTATTCTAAATCCTGATAGAGACTCCCAAAATAGACCATTCCACTTCAAACAATCAGTTAACTGGCCAGTTTACTGTTTGCATAAATGCTGGTAACCTGAATTTATGTAAAATCCATCTTAACAAATACCTTGTGTATAGTGAGTACAGGTTTTGACCATAGACTTTATTAAAGATGAAGATAGCCACCATGATATCACTTTCAAAGTGAACCAAAGGCAGCTTGGATCCCATTTTTTACCTTGGGACTTCCAGGTCATACTTGGCACAAATATTCCTGTATACTATGCCAGCCACTTGGTTATAGCATTCCATGTATGCCCTGCCTGCTAGTATCTTGCACCCTGCTGTCATGGGCTGGATTGTCTAAGGGCCGTCTCTTCACAGCCTGCACCTGGGGTCTTGCCTAGTGTGGTAGATCCAAGCCTCTATCAGTCTTGTGCTCAGAGCTTGTTCCTGTCCTGCCATGATTAAGGCCTCTGTGCTGTCACGCAGCTTTTTCCAGCCATTGGTGGTATTTTTTGACCACTTCTGCTGGTACTACATGCCACGAAGGGGCATCTTCTTCCATAATGGCTTCCGACTGCTATCTTTCATCTGCACATTGTCTCTAAAATTAGAAACATCCTGTCTCGGAGTAACGCTGAAAAACTCGGCCATGCATTCATGACTTCTCGGCTAGACTATTGTAATTCACTATTATCAGGTTGTCCTACAGTACAGTACAGTTGATCTAAAATTCTGCAGTGAGAGTACTGACAGAGGCATGGAAGAGAATCATATCGAATTGAATTGAACCACAGAGCACTTTGGAAAGGGGAATGTCATGGGTAAAGATGCTCCATGTCTTACCAAGTCTGAGGGATTTTCCTCCTTTAGCCCATTAAAACAACTAGTCACTGAGAAACACTGCCTATCAAACATAAATAGTTTTGAAGCAAAAAAAACATCCCTAACATTTGGAACAACGAAAATTCACCTTATGTTAGATGGAAAAAAAATTTAATGAGATGTTACAGAAATCAAGAAAAATGTTCTATAAATATTAGCATTTTTCCATATATTTTTGAAAACACAATGCATTTGATTAATAAGCTAAATATACTGTAGGCTGGAATGGTTAAGTATGTGAAGTAAGGGAGGCGGCGCGTGATATCATTTAATGCTGACAGCATTGTTCTTTCTGCATTCTTAAAATCGTAAATTAAAGCGTTGGCTTTGGTGGAGGAGAGGCTTTTCAATTGCCTTTCTCAATTTTCTTGAAGTCATAAATAAAACACAAAAACAATTTGCACACACTGAATTTAAAGTTAAGCACGAGGCAGCTGAAAAAAGCAATACTCATTTAAAGAAATGGTAAAAAACTAAACAAAATGAAAGTTGAAAAATACAGACCAATATACAGTCACAAAATGACATTAAAGGTGATTATGGTGTTTGCATGACAAAAAAAAGGGGGAGGAATCACAATGGCTGGTGCTGACTGACACAATTATCCTGCGCTGTCACTGAAAGCAGAGCGACTGGGAGTTCAGCGCGATTAGTGGCACTCCTGTGAGTTTGGGTAAATCTTTCATTGTCAGTCAGTGAGAAAACATTTCTCTCTCTAGTTAATTTAAAATATATACCAAAGGTACCGGTCCAAACTCATTGATGATGGAAAGCCTAATGCTAATTGTTTTGTAGAAATGTGTCGTCTAATTTACATTTAGAGGGATTTTAAATACACTCTTACCGCATAATTTTCCTTTTCTAATAACCCCAATATATTTATGTCTTAATATGCATTCTCTTGAAGCCGTTTTCTTCTCTCTCTCTCCTTTTTTTTTGTTTTTTGCTCTTGCATTGTTGGAAGGTAATTTGCCAGCTGCTTATCTTCACTCCCCAGCTTGTATTCAGGTCGGTCCCACATGTCAGAGTAAACTGAGATTGCTCACTACTGGATGCTGGAACAAAGTTAATGAATTCATGAAAAAAATCATAATTAGAATTTGGTGCAGCTTTACGGTGTAAATATGTAGTTAAACTCCATGAGTGATATAGGTAGCATCATCTATTCAATACGTAGAAAAATAATACAGTGATATTAGCAGAGCAACAACCATTAATATTTCTGGTAGAAAATTAAGATATGGGTCTAATTTGCAATCAGAGTGTAGAGATTTACCTCATAAAAAGACGACATTAATTTCTTCATATTGATAATATTTTATTTAGTTTGTTCTTGTTTTGAATTTTCTCCTATTAAAGTATGATGCCTGGATTTAAAGAATTCTCATCAAGGTGGAGATCAAGTGGTCATTCCCTTTGGTTTGTCTGGTGTCTCTGTGTTTATCCCAGCTGACTTCCATTAGACTTGGTGGCGAGATGTGGCATAGGCAAAGGATGAACCCATTATATTATTCAGTGTTGCCAACTAGATTTAATGACTTTTCAGACCCCCCAAGAGACTTTTTTTTTTCAAAAGGCGACTAGTAACAAATTTAGCGACTTTTCCTGGTGATATACTTGTGATATATTTGGAGATGTACGTATATATCTATGCCTCTGCAACATCATGCGGAGGTCAGGGGCCACTGGATTGGCAGACCTGGGTGGTGGTCCCCATCTTTAAGAAGGCAGACTGGAGACAGTGTGCTCCAACTTTCAGGGGATCACACTCCTCAGCCTCCCTGGTAAGGTCTATGCCAGGGTGCTGGTGCTTTAAAGAAGGATCCGTCCATGAGTTGAACCTCATGAGTAAAAATGCAGTTTTCATCCTGGTCACGGAACACTGGACCAGCTCTTTATCCTCTCGGGGATATTGGAGCATGCATGGGGTTTACCCATCCAGTCTACATGTGCTTTGTGGACTTGGAGAAGGTATTCGACCATGTCCCTTGTTGTATCCTGTGGGAGGTCCTGCGGGAGTATGGGGTGTCTGGGCCATTGTTGTGGCCCATTTAGTCCCTGTTCAACTGCAGGGAGAGCTTGGTGCGTAAAGCTGGCAATAAGACGGCTGCGTTTCCTGTGGGTGTTGGACTTCGCCAGGGCTGCTCTTTGTCATCGATTCTGTTTATGATTTTTATGGACAGAATTTCTAGGTGTAGCCATGTGGTGGAAAGCTTGGTGGCCTCAGAAGGTCGTCTCTGATCTTTGCGGATGATACGGTCCTGTTGGCTTCATCAGACGGTGGCGTCCAGCTCACAGTGGAACGGTTCACAGCTGAGTGTGAAGTGGCTGGAATAAGAATCAGCACCTTTAAGTCTGAGGCTATGGTCCTCAGCCTGAAAAGGGTGGAGTGCCCTCTCCGGCTCCTGCCCCAAGTGGAGGAGTTTAAGTATCTCTGGGTCTTGTTCATGAGTGATGGGAGAAGGGAGCGGGAGATCGACAGACAGATGCTGCCAGTGATGCGGATGCTGCACCGGTCTGTCGTGGTGAAGAGGGAGCTGAGTGTAAAAGCGAAGCACCCATGGTCACGAGCTTTGGGCAGTGACTGAAAGAA
>VUQK01037788.1:3564-18998 GCA_015106715.1 Bujurquina vittata | reverse complement strand
CTTATCATCTTAATTTCAGAAAAGATAAACCTTAGACAAAAATTCAGAGATTATACAGTTTGAAATAAATACTTTTTTCATCATTATTACTGGTCAAGGAAACATTTTCATTAAACTGGAAACACCACTGATTGCTGTGTACTGGCCCTACACAGTGTGTGTCTGTGCAGCATTCCATAGAATCTCAGAAGTCCACATAAGGAATTGGGGGTGATGAATGGGACGATTACACGACTTTACAAGCCAAACACGCACATCCACTGGATAAAGGGGTGCAGGAACAAAAACAGCCTAAGGAAGGCAAAAGAAGTCCGCACACCGAAACGCTCCTGGCAAAAATTCAATAGAGAAAGAACCTTCAGAAAAGTGTAACGTTTCGGGCAACCACGCCCTTCTTCAGAGATGGTTGCCCGAAACGTTACACTTTTCTGAAGGTTCTTTCTCTATTAAGGTTTTGCCAGGAGCGTTGCGACAAGTACACGACTTCCAACCAGGTGGTTTAAAGGTTCCAGTATAGTCTAACCCTGCTTTCCTACACTTTCATTATGCTTTTTGTTTTACTTTATTGTCTCTGTAATTTGTTTGAGTTCAGTGATAAAAAAAAAAAAATGTGGTTAGGTTCATTAAATGGCACTGCTTATTCAGGTTAAGATGTCACAGCAAGCCCACAAGTCCAGAGAGGTTGCTCCACACCGTGTTTCCACTTCCGGCAGAGAACTGGCTGTGAAAACAGGAAGCATGACAACTGATGCAGAAACAGAGCACAATCAGCTAGGAAGGGCCCACTTGTCACCTGCAGAAAGGCAGAGAAGAATCACAGCTAGTGAGTGCTTGCATTGTGGTCAAAAAGGTCACTTCATTGACACTTGCCCCCCAGCAGCCAAACCTGGCAGTAATCTTGGGGATGCCAGGTAAAATTCTGTCAAAAACTGGCATCCATCTATCATGATAGTATTCACCAGAATGGAACCATATTTGCTGTAATTATTTATGTGGTCAATTGATATGGTGCAGATATGATTCGCAGAAGCTGAATTCAAAAGCTTTTTCCTACTGCCTCACCGATTTTCGCTCTGGTGCCTTGCAACTTGAAAACAAGAAACATCAAACTGAATAGGCTGTATATTTTGCTCCCCATGGGCCAAAATCTTCTACCTTTAAGGATCCTGAGCAATGAAGGCTCACACGCGAGCCACCTGATCCTGACTCGTACCTTTTTCACGTCATGTATTCATCAACAGTTTCAACTGAGCAATAACCTCTGGTAGGGAAAAATTAACCCAGTGCAAAAGAGTTAAAAACTGTGCTTACCTGGCTCCAAAGGAGAGTCAATCCCCATGTTAAAAGGTCCATAAAATGTCCAACTTAATAGCATTCTAAAAAACTGTACAGCCTGGGACTAAAAGATGGTTTGGGCCTCTATAAAGAGATTACCCAGTCATAATGGAAATTTAAGATTCCCTCAAAGTGCTTTAACTTCTGTATGTTCTTCTGTAGGTTTTCATTTTTTTACATTACTTATATATCTGGACTTTACTGAGGCTAAAAGATAACACATAGCTGTATTTATTGAGGAGTGTAAATGGTAATGGTAAACTGGCTGGTTCTTATTTAGCCGCAGCTACCTTACAGTTGTGAAAGTTGCCTGTGTTGGTGTCCCAACATAGATCACCCTCTCTCTTTCAAGTTTCTGAAGTAGACCTGGCCACCATGGGTTTTGGTACCTTTTGGAGCCTTTTAATGCAATTATCGGACCTACTTTGTAGTGCAACACACAGAGGAAGCTTGTGCTTCAGGTTTGGTGAGTGAAATTCTAGCATTGTATGGTTCTGTTACTGAGCACTAATGTTTAGCTGAGCAATGCACCTGTACAATTCATGAATGCAGCTTAATAAGCGTGATAGAACTTTTGTCCAACAATGGTAACTTCCTGTTCCAAAAAGCCCTGATGCAAACAAATTAATATTTTTACTAATGTGTTATACTGTAACCGGATTTTGGCAAAACTAAGTTAGGCGTAATCCCAATGTTGAAAAATTTGTTCTTTATTTGGGAAATATTTCCATTTATGCTGAAGCTTATTTCTACAAAAATCAATATCTGTTTAAGAAATCCAATTACATGTAGATGCAAATAAAAACATTGCATAGCTTGCTAATACAGAGAGTACAAAAACTGCTTTACACACTTTTTTAAAACAAATTTCAAAGCAGTGAAGCTCATTTCCCACACGTCTCGAACCGTCCCCGGGGTTACTATAGCGCCAATGACAAGTGAAAGGAGAACTGGTGGTCTCCAAACAGCTCTGACCACATCGTAAAAATCTCAGCCATAAAGAGCAACTGGCAACTCTTTCTGACCCTGCAAAAATAGAGGCAAGAGTTCAGAAAGTGGGTGGTCCCCTTATGAATGATCAAAAGAAGAGAAAAATTGAAAAAAGAATGGGGGATTCACTTGGATGAGCAGCACAGGTCTCCTTGTCCTTCACAATCAAGTGACTCCTCACTGAGTCTGCATCCTGGGGATGTTACATTTCAATTGTGTGTCATTAGTTTTTTGTTTTGATTGTTTTGTTTTGGTCTTTTTGGATGCATATTCACAGGCAGAGAGGTGAAAATGTACAACTTTGTGCTTATTACAAAGGCTGCTGACCCTTAGGTATCGCCTTGCCATTTGGAAGCTGACCATTTGAGCTTGCCAAATTTGACACAGCTGACACAGGCAATAAATTTGAACTAGTTTCCCCACCCCCCTTTATCTATAATGAGTATTCCCCTTCAAGGCCTTTGAACACATACATATTCATGCAAATATACGAGCAATCCTAATATGATAATCATGGGATAAAATTTACTTTACAATGAAGGATATCAACAGTCTCCAAAATCATAAATCTGCACATGTGAAAATAACGGTTAAAATACAGCCTCTGCACATCAGAATGAGATGCGTGAATAACTACAGCGGATATGTAAGAGCTAATGGGTGACAGACAACATTGTCAGGGTGACCAGACTGTGCAAATCCCTCTGAGTCCTGGAGCGCTGTGATGTCTGACAGGTGAAACCCAAGTTGCTGATCCATGATTAACACTTGCCAGTTGCAGACAGGCTCTGACTACTCCATCTGCAGGCAAAGAACATAGGATCATGTCAGACTTCAAAACTAATAAAGTGACTCACACGACTGCAATTCTCAGGGCAAAAGACACTGAGAGCATGGGAGGGTGAGGGGTTACAAGGGGTGGTGCTAGTGAAAATAGCTGGATGGTGCTCAGCACACAGAGTCTATAGTGTCAAACAGGGCCCAGCATCTGCGTTATTTTTAAGGAGTAAAATGTCACTGAGCAATGAACATGCTCAAGGGAAATATCTAACAGGGTTAGATGCAAGGTCACACTGAAGCAAGATCGCTTTCTGAACACAGACACTGTTGCAAATGGTAGTGACACACATGCTTCTGCTTTGAAGTCCCAACTGAAGGTCCAGCGAAATTCATTGTTGACTTTTAATCGATCGCACTGGCATGTATACGTGTAAGCACTCTGAGTTATTTGTTTCTATTCACACAGGGAAAATAACTGCAGTTAACTCCATGCCTAACAATCAGTAGCATATCTTAACACTTCTTGAAACGTTTTTAAAGCTTTATCCAAACACAATCAATCTACTTTTGGATTCTCGTGTGTTTTATGTTTTGTCATTGATTGTTTTAACCCAATTGATCTGTATTTTATAATATTTACCAGGATTTTCAATTTGCTAGTTGTTCTTTAAGTGTGTTGATTTGATTTTATAATGCAGACTTTTTAAAAATTAAAATGCTTGCATGCAAAGCATTCAGCTGGTCAAGATACAATCCTGACTTCCTGATGGTAATGTTAAAACCATTCAAAACAAGAAATGCTAGTTTCTTTTAATGTTAAAAACATAACAATCATCAATTTAAATATGATATAAAATAAACTCTGTAGATGTCTTAGTTTCTACGAAATTTGAAATAATCCTTTTACTTATATGCTGTCATTGTATAAAATCACAGCGCAGTCTGGGTAGTGACCTCAAATGCTTGGAATAGAATTGGTGGCTATAGTGAGATGATCCTTTAAAAAAAAAAAATCTAAATCAGTTTCATGTTAACACATTTAAACATGGTTCATTACTGGTTGCATTGCTACATTACCAATGACTGGTTCACACTAATCTGCTGGGCACCATAACGTTGCATCTGTCATGTCTATACCCATCTAAGTAGCTGCATTTTTCTCAACACTGAACACTTGGGAATTTTCTGGTCTGACTGATTTTCATTCACTGTACAAGGTGATTAAGATAGACTACATATGAGAAAATGTTTTGCACAACTTTTGGTTTTAGTTCTCATTTATAAAGAGCAGCATTTGTGAGGTATTTAAATGACATTCAATAGCTATTTCAAATGTATCGTGAGAGAACTGCATGTCTGTGTTTCTTTTGGAATTGTCTACATCCACAATCAATTTCCCACTCATTTTTACTCTTAACAGAAAGAACCCACATCCATACCAAAATGGGGGTCCAATCAATCTAGGCTTACTGAATGCACACGAGTAAAATCATGTGTTATCAATTCTGAGAAGAAAGTTTAAAGAAGAAAATGGTTCATCTTCAGATGTCAGTTTCAGTTGTAGCAGACAAATAATTTGCCTATATTGAATACAAGGCTGTTGTCAAAGCCAGCCTTGAATTGATGGGATCCATATTTTAAAGATTTAATGCTAGTTTCTTTTAATTTAACACAGAACAGTGTAAACGTATTATGAATACAAAAGGAACAGTGTAAAGATTTGACATGTTTGCATGTAGCTAATAAAAGTTTTACCATTTGAAATGCTAACAAAAGTACTCAAGATAATCTGTGGCCAAAGGGAGGGGGGGGGGCAGTTTGACCTCTGAGCACCAGCATTGAAAAACTGGACATTTATTAGAAATTAGCTATGGATGGAGAAACATGTAACCTCTTGCTCCCGGAGGACACATCAGGCCATTCTGTTTGACTGGTTTGGGATTTCAAGGACTAATTGATGGCTATTTTCAAGATTTATTCTGTCATCAGTTGACAGCAAAGCTCCAGACATATGTCACTGATGTCACTGGGCCTCGCAGTCAAAACACATATCAGCCCCCACCCCAAGGAATTCTTCAGAGTAAGTAAGTAAGTATTTGACTAAAATGTAGGTATTCTTTACCTCACAGAAGCAGCCAACAGCCAAACATGTGGAATCAAAGACATAGGATCAATTATAAATGCACTAACTATCAGTCAATTGAGTCACTAACTTAGCCCAAATTTAAGCCTGCATTAATCATTTTAATTTTTTGAAGTAACAGATAAACTGACTTGCTGAATAATTTTCCCACTCATTTTAGCTTAATATGCTTTAGTTTTAGTTTTGCAAAACCAATTTACAATGTGAACTCATTATAATTATTATTAGTTTTTAATTCCCAGATCACGCTGAGGGCGGCCTCTGTCCTCCAGACTGGGGTCCTCTACCAGAGACCTGGGAGTTTGAGGGTCCTCCACAGTATCTTAGCTGTTCCCAGGACTGCGCTCTTCTGGACAGAGATTTCGGATGTTGTTCCTGGAATCTGCTGGAGCCATTCTCCCAGTCTGGAGGTCACTCCCCCGAGTGTTCCAATTACCACGGACACCAATATTACTTTTACCTTCAACATCCTCTCTAACTCCTCTCTGAGCCTTTGATACTTATGTTCTTTCTTCTCGTTGTTGCCATCACTTGGTATTGCAATGTCTATCACTATGGCTTTCTTCCTTTGTTTGCCCACCACTACTATGTCTGGTTGGTTAGTCAGTTTGTCTAAGTTTGTCTAACTATCTGGAAGCCCCACAGGATCTTAGCTCTGTTATTCTTGACCACCCTGAGGGTATATCCCATTCTGACCTCAGGACTTTCAGATCATACTCAGCACAGTGTACACTATGCCAGCCACTTGGTTATTGCGTTCTATGTATGCCTGCTAGTATCTTCCACCTTGTTATGTGCTGGATTGTCTCAGGGCGTCAGGTCGTCCGCAGCCATGAGCACTGAAAACCCGAAACCACACATCCTGATGACAATCCCCAAAGAAGGAGGAGGGAGGCCCCACCTGGGATTCCCATGGCCAAAGTGCAAGCACCCCAGGGAACCAGCCACAATGGGCAGCCAACTCCGCCAGAAGCCGGTCATCCCTGTACGAGCCAAGGGAGGGCCCCAGGGCCCCAGGCACCTGAGAACTGCCTGACGCCAAGCCCCAGAATGCAGTCAACCCAACCCTCCACACCCTAGCCAATCTCCACACCAGGATGGGTCCAGGAAACAGGGGTGTATAAAGACCCGCCTGCTCCCCTCCGCACTCATCTGGAACGTGAAATGGTGGGTGCACGTGTTGGAATATGGGAGTGTATGCAGTGTAAAAAATTAGTATGTCTGTATGAAAACTGGCATGCTATTATACGTGAGGGGACAGATGCATGATGAGCACCCGACTGCTGATCAGCTGTGCTCATCCACACGTCCCCCAAAACCCTCAATCTCTAAGGTGCAGATAAAATTGAGGGGCAGACAGCGCTGAAGTAGTGAGTGGGGCCACTTCAGTAGTCCCACCACCCAACTTCTGGGGAACATGCCTTCCCCCTGACGGCTTATGTGTATGGTGATGTGTCATTAGCCGTAATGCCTGTAGTGTAATTAAAAAAGGGGAGGGGTGAGTGGCAATAGCTGGTGTTTTGCTCTCCTGGTATCTCTGCCAATTCCTTTCTTTGCCCTGCACATATATTGTGCCATGTGCCTTCTCATCTAAGGTGCTATGACGCCTGACAGGAGTTTTCATGTTGTGCTGAGGCAGGTTATGGGCCGGTAGTTTTAGTCAGCCATTCTGGGTGTGTCTTAGTCTTCAGCAGCTGGTTCATTTATGCTGCCTGGTGCTCATGGAGTGCAGTTAGTTTCTTTGGCTAGTGACTCATGTCAAGGTATGGTGCTGTGCAGCTCTTCATATGTGACCATTTTCCTGGATGTCTGCCACTGTGATGGTCACTGGAGCCTGTTAAGGGACGTTGCTGTGCTGTGGTCTGCTCTTACATCCACAAGCCACTGAGCATTGGTGTTGTGTGTTGCATCCTTCTCCCATATGCTCTACCAGTATTGCTCAATCTGTGCTGTTCCTATATTGTTCCCCTGCCACTGAGAGTACACCTTGGATGGTTCAGTGGCGTCTATCCCTCTGGTATACCTCTTCAGGTGGTGAACCAAGGCTGTGAGTCTTTACTTGGCAGTCTCTGAGGCCTCAGGAATGGGCCACTTGTTGTATTTCTTACGCACCCCTCTCTTTATCACGCCTCTCTGCAGCTGGCAAACTTCCCTTCCCCTAACTTCTCTTATAGCCATGCATCTAAAGGTTGGTATCCATAAATTGATTGGTCTGATTGTCGAATTAGACTTTCAGAGGGTACTTCACGTAGTCTTGGTAGTCAGCCTCAGGGGGGGTCCAGGTTTCTAGCTTAGCCATGATATTATCTTTTAGGTCAGCTGCTTGGGTATTCGGTGTACTGGTTATTATTGGGGTTTGGCACCCAATCTCAGAGTATGAGGATGATGATATCTCTCCCCCACCCCCACCCCCAACCCGCCTGACCTGTCGTCCTGGCTCCCCCTTGCAATAACATTTGTGTTGTACCTCATCAATCTCTAGTTGCAATAGTAGTTACTCCTCGGAACACTGAGCTATAAGTTGTTTTGGTGTCAGTGTGGATTTTTGGTGTCAAAGAATCCATACTGTAGGTCCCACATCCTCCTCATGTAATTCCTTTCACTGGGATTGTATAGTAGCATTCCAACAGTACCTGATTTTCAACTCATATTCATCTAAGTTTTATGTCTAATCTTAAAAATAGAGAGGGCATCTGTCTCCTGAATCCAAATTGGGAGCTGGTTCCACAGAAGAGGGGCCTGAAAGCTGAAGGCTCTGCTTCCCATTATACTGTTAAGTATCCTAGGAACCACAAGTATGCCAGCAGTCTGATAGCAAAGTGCTCTATTGGGGTGATACGGTACTATGAAGTCTTAAAGATAAGATGGGACCTGATTATGCAAGACTTTGTTTGTGACAAGAAGAATTTTAAATTCTATTCTGGATTTAACAGGAAGCTAATAAAAGAAGTCACTATGGGAGGAATGTTCTCTCTCTTTCTAGTCCCTGTCAGTACTCTAGCTGCAGCATTTTGGATCAGCTGAAGGGTTTTCAGGGAGCTTTTAGGACAGCCTGATAATAATGAATTACAATAGTCCAGCCTAGAAGTAATAAATGTGTGAATTAGCTTTTCAGCATCATTATGTTTCTAATTTTAGAAATATTGCACAAATGCAAAATAGCAGTCCTACGTATTTGCGTATTATGTGCATTGAAGGACATATCCTGGTCAAAAATAACTCCAAGACTTATCACAGTGTTACTGGAGGCCAAGGTAATGCCATCCTGAGTAACTGGTTAGACGCCGAGCAGGGCCTAGTATGATAACTTTAGTTTTACCTTAATTTAAAAGCAGGAAATTAGAGGTAATCCAAGCATTAAGTATAAGCTCTATCAAAAAGGAAAGTTTTAAGCCTAATCTTAAAAATAGAGAGGGTGTCTGTCTCCCGAATCCAAACTGGGACCTGGTTCCACAGAAGAGGGGCCTGAAAGCTGAAGGCTCTGCCTCCCATTCTACTCTTAAGTATCCTAGGAACCACAAGTAATCCAGCAGTCTGAGAGCGAAGTGCTCTATTGGGGAGATACGGTACTATGAGGTCTTTAAGATAAGATGGGGCCTGATTATTCAAAGCCTTGTACGTGAGAAGAACGATTTTAAATTCTATACTAGATCTAACAGGGAGCCAATGAAGTGAAGCCAATATGGGAGAAATGTGCTCTCTCTTTCTAGTCCCTGTCAGTACTCTAGCTGCAGCAGCCTGATAATAATGAATTACAATAGTCCAGCCTAGAAGTAATAAATGCATGAATTAGCTTTTCAGCATCAGTCTGAGAAAGGATGTTTCTAATTTTGGCAATATTGCGCAAATGCAAGTGGTCCTACATTTAAGGTCATATCCTGATCAAAAAAGATTTCTCTCAGTGTTACTGGAGTCCAGGGTAATGCCATCCAGAGTAACTGTGGATAAAATAAAGGGGGCCTTCAAAAAAGTCACATGCAGATGATAGCAGCAAGTTACACAAAACATCACATTTCACCCGTGAGATAATAAATAGTGAATTGTAATTATATATGATGATGATCCCTATTATAACTGCACTGTAATGACACTCTAAGGTGTCACTGCATCAAAAACAGTGTAACCAACAAATTGTAATATTGCTTTTTTATATGTTGTATGAAAGTAAAATTTAACCTAAGCCATGATCTTTTCCAAAGCCTAAATTTAGTTACTAAAAGTTGCCGCTGGAGGGTGCGGCCACGGGTTTTCCTGGCTCTTAATGGGCTGAAGATGTCTTGGGTTTCCTGGGTCCCTCTCTGCCTGCCTCTGGCTTCTGGTTTGCGAAGCTGTGGCTTTCCGCTCTCCTTGGTAAGTGCATTTCATGATATAGACACAGACACTGACGCAATCAATTTAATTATTTATTGGTATGTTCTTTTTTCTTTTATGGCTTGTAGATGCAGCAGTTGATTTGTTGTGGTGAGTTTGCTCGTGCTCTATCACCTTTTTGTATCTTCTCCCCTTATTCTCTCTCTCTCTCTTTGTTGTCTTTTTCTTTTCTTTCTTTCCTTTTTTGTTGTCTTTTTCTCAGCTTGTCAAGTCGGGACTGGATTATTACAATATGTATAGGTACATGATATAATAAAAATAAATAAATGAATAAAATATAAACACTGGCAATAGAAGCCTATAGAAAATCTATAGGCAACAGTGCATTTAGCTCACAATTCTACTTGCAAAAACTGCCAGACATGACAGGCTTTAAAAAAAAAGTTGGTTAATCAATTTGCAAATGAAAGCAGAGAGCCAAACTGTTTCTACAAGTGGAAAAAGGGGCTCATTTGTGCCACCATTTCCTTGTCAGTAAGGGGTGAGGTAAGGGGTGGTTCTTCTATGGGCAATTCCTGACAGTTGTTGTAGTCCTTGGAACAGGCTGTTCTCGAACTCACGTCCTTGATCGTGCAACTTCTCCAGATACCCAAACCGAGGAACAAAGTCCTGAAATATCTTTTCAGCGGCTGTCTTTCCTGATTTGTTCCTTGTTGGGTATGCCTGTGCGAAGCACGTGAAGTGATCGACAAGGACAAGAATGTACTCATATCCTCCTTTGCTTGGCTCTAAGTGCAAGTAGTCGATGGAGACTAATTCAAATGGTGCACTGCTGATGAGGGATGCCATTGGAGCCCCCCATTGGTGTGTTTTTGTTTTATGCAAGGGCATTTTTTTTTGTCACATAGTCCTTAATTTCCTGTTGCATATACGGCCAGTAAAACCGTTCTCGGGCAAGATGGATAACTTTGTCTGAACCGACATGCCCCATGTCGTCATGGAAGCTCTTTAGCACCTCTGATTTGAGCTTTTCAGGGAGTACCAGTTGTCGATTTTGTTGTGTTTTTCGATACAGTAGTCCATTTTCTACCTCTAGCTTGTTCCACTCATAGAGTAGTCTCCTTGTCTGTTTACACATTTCTCTCTTCTCTCTTTCATTCGGAGTCCATGCTCTCTGCTTTAGAGACACAACCTCTTTGATAGCTCGATCTTCTTGATGTCTTTGCGTACGATGCTTGAAACACCGACTGATGGAACAGCGTTTCCACCATTGTTTAATTGCAATGCAGCAGCCCAGGGAACCTCATCATTTTGCACTAGCTTGGTTCCGTGCCACACTGCAGAGACCACCTCCGGTGACATTGTTTGTGTATGACCCTCCATTTGCTGCTGAAGGTTCACCGGGTACCTGGACAACATGTCAGCGTCCGCATTCTTCTTTCCAGGTCTATACTTGATATCAAAATGGAAGTTGGCCAACTCCCCAACCCACCTGTGACCAACAGCTTCTAGTCTTGCCGAATTCAAGATGTAGGTCAAAGGTTTATGGTCTGTATAGACCGTGAAAGTTGGTTCATAATACAGATAATCCCGGAATTTGTCACAGATGGCCCATTTCAGTGCTAGGAACTCAAGTTTGCCAGAGTGTAGATGGTAATTCTTCTCGGCAGGGGTTAACGTTCTAGACCCGTACCCGATGACACGCAGTTTGTTGTTTTGGCGTTGGTATAATACAGCTCCTAGTCCTTCATTTGACGCATCTGTGTGTAGCACGAATGGAAGATCGAAATCTGGATAGGCTAAGATGGGAGGGTTTGTCAGCATCTCCACCAACCTTGATACCACATTTTGATGTTCAGTTGTCCAAGTTACAGGTGTACGAGAGAGAAGTTGTCCCTTGTTCCCTTTGATTGCTCGACTTTTTCCCTTACCAGTCTGAGGTTTGTTAACACTGTTTGTCTCAGCTGGGCTCTGAAGAAGTTCAAACAAAGGTCGTGCCAATCGTGAAAAGGCTTGGATATAGGACCGGTAAAAACTCAGAAATCCAAGTAATGTCCGGACCTCTCCGACGATGCGAGGTTTCTTATCTTTCAGGGCCAAAACTGCTTCCAAATCCTTTGGGTCGATCTGAATTCCTTCTCCTGAAGCCATTCGGCTGATGTACCAAATCTATTTCTTGAAGAGTTCACACTTGGCCGGTTGAAGCTTAATACCATGTTGTCGCATTCGGTGAAATACTTGTCTCAGATGATTTACATGTTCGTCAAAAGTCTTAGAATAACAAAGGACATCATCCAAATAAGGCACACAGCACTCATCTCTGATGCCCTCCAGCACACCCTCCATGCACCTCTGAAAGGCGGCTGGAGCGTTAGTCAGTCTGAAGGGCATTCGCAGGGACTGCTAAAGGCTGTTAACTGTCTCGATTCCTCACTCACAAACCCTTGATGGTATGCACTCCCTTGGTCCAGGATCGAGAACCATGAATTGCCTAGCAGGCTGTCCAACAGATCCTGAATCCTTGGTAGTGGATGGCGGCTAGGGATGGTTTTACGGTTGAGCTCACGAAAGTCAACACAAAGGCGCAGACTGTTGTCCTTTTTCTGCAGGCACACTACTGGTGAGGAATAGGCTGACACTGATTTACTGATCCACCCCCTGTTTAATACGTTTTGGATGTGGTCTTTTACCTCTTTATAGAGGGGTCGTGGGATGGAATTGTAGCATTTCTGGACTGGAGTGTTATCGGTTGTGCTGATTCCTCATAAAGCAATTGCCGTACTTTGCTTTGGTCAGACTCAGACAGATGGTCTAAATCAACATTAGGATGCCATTTTTCTTCACCCTCTGCAGCCCTGTGATTTTCTCTTCTGTCACCCCACCCATCATGGTTTGAGCTAACTTGAGTGGTGCACAATAACGGATCACTGAGTGACTCTAATGGCTTCTGAGTAACTGGAGCAATGTTTACAGGTGTACTCTCAACAATTCCCTCAATAACTCCCAAGACTGCTTTTGGAGGTAAGAAAACATCATGTTTTGTGGAATTCTGGATTGGGATTCTTACTATTTTAGAGGCACCAGCCGGCACATCTACAAGAGCAGGAAACAACTCCAACCCATCTGGTAATCTACACTCAATGTCTGGTTCAAACAGCATGACTCCACCCCCAGGAAAAGCTCTAATTCGACATCTCATCTCGCAGACCTGGATGCTTTGAATAGTGAGTCCTTTCTTTCCCACCCTTACTGTTGAGTGTTCAGACTCTTCCTGGTGTGGCATTGTGAGAACAACAGAGACAAGAGTTTCTACATATTTTTTCTCAATTTTCAAAGCCTCTGACAACAGATCCACTAAATTTGCCTTATCGGTTTGATCACTGTTCTCTTTAATAATCTCTTGGATTACATTGAAACCTAATAATGCTACTCACCCCTGCTTGGCTTACTAGCACTGGGACATACAGAGCAACTGAGCCATGTTTACTGCTTGTAATTTCAAGAAGGACTTCTACCCACCCATCAAACGGTACCTCTGTCCCATTAGCTGTGACATTGAGTGGGTGGTCTTGCAGTAGGCTTTCTAGTGGTTGAATTGGTACATTGGGCAAAGCTTTCTGCACCCAAGACTTATCCACTATGCTCACCTGGGCCCCACTGTCCAATAACATCTGAAGTTTTACCCCATCCAAGTAGCAACTTACCATGCACCTACCACCAATCAGCTAAGCAACATGCTCCTTTCTGGACACTTGGTGTTGTTTGCTGGGCTTGGGAGGAGATAGAATTTCCTCTTTGGGGTGCAGCTTCTCTGTAGTGGGGGACTCTGCATTCTCTACGGTCACTGGTGGTCCCGCCCCAGTGACCTCACCCAGTTTCCCGACAGATTACCCTTCTGCAGACAGCCAATAGCTCTGTGTCCCTCTTTTCCACACCGGAAACAGTGTGAACATGTGTCATTTCCTTGGGACATACACTGGCGACATTTCCCCTTACTTCTGCCTTGGCTGGCTGTTTTGGATGTGGCGAAGGCAGGTTGGTGTTTTCTGTTGCCACATTCACTACAGGTGAGAGAGCTTTCTCTAGACTTTTGGCCAAAGATGACACTTGTGCAGTCAGCTCCTGAATAGCAGTGCGATTAGTCTGCACATCGGCTTGCATCTGACCTGCATTTTGTCCATCTTTATTCTCTTGGGCAGTGTTCATGGATTACTTTTTGTTTATCAGTCTGGCCCAACCTAGTTTTCCTCTCTGTCTCTTCTCTCAGTGACCTGGTTATCACTTCGAGAATAAAGTCATCAGTCACACTCATGTCTGAGATATGAGGTTGAAGGTCTCGTCTGATGTATGAGCATTTTTTATTCATTCCCTGGTAAAGTGAATGAAGAAACACTCCTTGCACCAGTTGGCTGTCATACTGAAAGTCTGTACCTTGTTTAGAAGCAAACATTATGCGCTGTTTCACCCCCATAAGTCTGTACATAAACTGCTGTGGGCTCTCTTTGTCATATTGTTTTGCGTTACTCAATTCCTGAAATAATTCAGTACTGCTCTTATCCCTAAGGTGTGCTTTGAGAAAACGCTTTAGCTCAGCCAGGGTCAGGCTATCTTTGGTCATGAGCATGTCTTTTAAGTTACCAGGCTTAATTATCTTAAGCACAGTCCTTAAAATTTCAACCTCTGAGAAACCCTCGGCCAGCCCCTCATCAATTTGCTTACATATACTGTTAAAACTCAAGTCAGAATCCAAATCTGAGATGTGACCACCATGTATCTTAAAGTCTCTATGTGGTAACAATGCAGCAACGTCAGTCAGTTTTATTAAACCAGTCACTGAATCAGCAGCCACTGATTTTGGTGCTCTCTTACTTGCTACTGGTGATACTATGGGTGATTCAGTCTGTGGTGCTGCAACAACATACTCTTCATCAGACGGTTGGTTATGTTATGGTATGTTATGTTATCTTGACCTCTGCTGCTTGCAGTTCATCAATGAGGTCACGAAACACAAGCAAACGAGACATTCCCTGATCCTCGAGAGTCCTCAGTTGTTTGCTCCTCCAGAAGTCAGTGATGAAATCAAAAAGCTCCAGCTCAGTGTCATCATCACCAGGAACCTCATCACCCCCTTCATCTCGAAAGGATGCTGCAAGTTGATGGAGCACGTCTGTGTTGGCAGCACTGGTCAGCTGATGAAGCTGCTGCTGAATCTCCCACTGCAGGTCGTGTAGTCGCCATCGGTGGATAACTGGAGTCAGTCACTCTGGTTACTAGCTCTGTTAATCAGAGGGACTCCCACGGTTCTTGGCTGATTAGCACCCGTCCACCAGGAGGCGCTAATCCCAGATGAGCCCCCGAATTTGTTGACCCCTAGGTTGGTCATCTGAGAGGCAACTGCTTTCCTGTGTCAACGTGTGGTGCTGTGGTAAAGAATAGCAAAAGGCACAGATGTTGAGCTATCATAGCTTCATGACAGGAAGATTTATTCTTCACAAAATAATCAATAAACATACCTCAGGTATTCCTAAACTGAATTTAAACCAATGGCCTTTCACTTCCGTCTCTTTTACAAAACATGGCCATAGTATTCCTGAGTCATGACAATATGAACATAACATTCCCACAGCTTCATATGACTGTTCAGTAAAGTCTCTTGAGTCCATTAACACATTATGATCACAATTATTAACAAAAAACACATTCCTTTTAAAGATAGATACCATAACATACTCTTATTCTCAAACCAACTCTTTTAAAGGACTGATATAAAACGCATTAACACATCTGCTTTTAACCATTTTAACTCTTTTTGCAGCATTAAGTGTCTGAATGAAATTTATTTTTACATACTTTTAAGTATTAAACCATTTTGCTT
>VUQK01037786.1:8760-22658 GCA_015106715.1 Bujurquina vittata | reverse complement strand
GTTAATAAAAATTACTAATTAAAAAAAAAAAAAAAAAAAAAAAGCAAGCATGTTACTCATTGTGTGTGTGAATTTAGTCTAGACAGAGGCAGTAGGCACAGTGAATTTCACCCTGAGGGCGAGGCAGGGCGGTTGTGTGCCAGGTTAACTGAACTTTTTCTTGTCAAGTTGACAGAGGTGTGATTAAAATTTCGACTCCCTTTTTTTTTCTTTTTTTCATCCTCCCAGCTTGGTGTCCAGCCGTTTCTCCCCTCACATGGTAACCCCACCTCCTCACAGCCTCCACCAGACCGGCATTCCTCATCCGGCCATAGTTTCCCCGGCCATCAAGCAAGAGCCCAGTGGTGACATCAGCCCCTCGATGCACGCGTAAGGCAATTCAGCAAAGACGCTTTCGTCGCTGCTCCTCGTTATGCAAAAATTTACTCACACTTGTCTATTGCTGACACGCTGCTTTTTCATTGTTTCGGATTAGCAGAAAGTCCCCCGTTCCTGCCAAGAAAGAAGAGGACAAGAAGCCTCATATCAAGAAGCCTCTGAATGCTTTTATGCTGTATATGAAGGAGATGAGAGCCAAAGTGGTGGCAGAGTGCACTCTGAAAGAGAGCGCGGCTATCAACCAGATCCTTGGAAGACGGGTAAGCAGTGCAGACAAAGGCATGCATAGGAGTTTATACGTGTGTGTGTGTGTGTGTGTGTGTGTGTGTGAGAGAGAGAGAGCGAGAGAGAGTGTGTGTTTAACAGTCCTTTGATATATTCTATCTTTTTTAAATAGTGGCATTCCCTGTCAAGAGAGGAACAAGCCAAATACTATGAGCTGGCCAGGAAAGAGAGGCAACTTCACTCCCAGCTCTATCCAGGATGGTCAGCGCGAGATAACTATGTGAGTGGCACATTTCTGTTCTCAGGTCTCATATCGTGTGTACTAGATGACATTTAAACCCATTTCCCATTAAGCTCACTCCAGATATGACTGTTTTGGTTAATTATAGCAACTCCACTTTTGATCTCTGGGCTGAAGATGGTGAATTTGTTTTTGCTTTCACTATGAAAAACAGTTCGTAACAGTATTGTTTTATGTGTGCAGGGAAAGCGGAAAAAGAGGAAGAGAGAGAATAAACCAGACTCAAAACCAGAGGGTAAGGGGCCTTTTCTTCCTGACTGCCCTTATTTCTCCCTTCACAATTGAGAAGAAAGAAAAACTGTAGGCACTAACAGCGAGGGCTTTATTTTTCTTGCAGAGTTAAAGCCCAACCTGACGCTGCACTTTTATTCTATTTTTTTCCCTTTTTTGTTTCTACATGAATGCCTATCCTTCACTGGCTCTAACTAACTCCTTTCCCTGCTTCTACACTTTGACAAGCAGCTTACGAGGTTCATTGCTAATAGTGGTAGGTATGTCTGCTATTGTGCAACTAAATAACCACAGCAAATTGGCCAAAACCTCCCCCAAAACAAACTTTTCACTCTTTAGTGCACATTTTGTGTACATCTTGTGTCTTATTCCTCTTTTGGGTCATACATGCATACCATTTGTATATGCTGTGAACATCCTGTTTCACTCGTCTTGTTGTTGGTTTCAAAAAAATGTCACATTTTGAACTTTTAACATCGTGCTCATTGTTTAAATAATCACTCATTCACTTCTGTCAGCCACGGCATAGAGGGACTTTGCGCCGGATTTGAAGTCAGGAGCGGATCCATAATTCAGCTTGTTCACTTTTCCCTTTTTCTGCCCTCAGACTTCTCAATAAGAAGTAAGAAGCAGTGCGTGCAGTACCTGCCCTCGGAGAAGATGTGTGACAGCCCCGCGTCGTCTCATGGAAGCATGCTGGACTCACCGGCTACTCCCTCTGCAGCCTTGGCCTCCCCTGCTGCTCCTGCCGCCACTCACTCTGAACAGGCCCAGCCGTTATCGCTCACCACCAAACCAGAGGGACGCGTGCAACACCACTTCTCAATACCCGGGAAGGCTTCTGGGTCCACTTCCTCCTCTTCCTCCTCCTCTTCCTCCACCTCTTCCTCTTCCTCCTCCTCCCAACCCACCATCTCCATCCCTATTGGTACTTCAGGTAGCCAGTCAAACACACCCATCCTCACCCGGCCTATTCCCTTCACCTCTCTGCACCCCTCCATGCTCTCTCCCCCTTCACCTTTCCACCAGGCAGCCCTTCATTCCCATCATGCTTTGTTCCAGTCGCAGCCCCTCTCCTTGGTTACCAAACCAACTGAATGAATCCACAAAGGCAGCCCCCCACCACCACCATTTATTGTGCTGTATATTGATTGCTTTTCTTTAAAAAAAAAATAGGTATTAGAACAACTTTTTTTCTAAATAACGAAAAGGAAGAAATATTATTGGTCAATATTTGACTGTCTCCTTTTCTACATCTCTCAATGAAAACAAAATGTATTTTTTGTAAAGTTTACTGCAGAACTGGTTTCTTTTTTTTTTTTGATGCATTTATCCAATGAATCTCTTGTATAAATGAACCAATGTACATAGTTTCTTTATAAAAGCAAAAAGAAACAAAAACACACTTTTACTTTAGCCAAAACCTGATTAATGTTAGTATGAAGTTTAAGTCTTAGTACTGGCAAATAATTGCAACCCCCTTTTCAATTCACGAGTGTGCGCCCCTTCTTTGACATGTTAAATAAACATTTGAAATTGTTTCTTAAAAGAAATATCTCACTCTGTCTTTTCACTGTTGTTTTTGCCATTTAACAAGGAGAAGTTGCCTTAACAAGGTGATGCGGTTTTGGATTAGCATTCCCATAAAAGTGACCACAGTGCATAACACACTGATATTAGGCTTCTGTACGTGTAGGAATTCAGATTTAATGGCAACTATGATTTTATTACGGCTACACTTAAGCTGGAAAAAAAGCACACACACACACACCTGTCATTTTTTTTATGCTTGCGTTATGCTTCAGTTTTAATGTGAGAACAGCTTCAGTAGTCCCCCCATTGGTGGCAAGGATTTTAATGTTTAATAAAGCAGAATTAGGCTAACCACACTGGAAAATGAGTGCCTGAGCCAGGGTAATGGAAATTTCAAGCCCGGAATAAATGCAAATAAAAAAATAATAGACATCTGCTCCTTCTTGGAATGTAGCATCCCACAACAATGACAAAAAAGCAGGTCAGCCCTCCATCCCGGTGCACCGTACCCTGCTCGGGCTCCCTTTTCCTTTTGCACTTTTGCTGCATCTTTATTCACCGTTTGGCACACTGCTTAGGCTTTAATTAACTCAGAGGTAATGGGATGGAACCCTTGGGACCTCATTAGGCATTTCAATTAGTGAAAAAATACACAAGGTAGGTTACAGTTTTTGGTGGCTTTGGAGATGAGTAGTAGTGCCAGGGATGGACCAATTACGTGGGAGCAGAGGGGGACTGGCCTGGACGAGCTCACTCGCAGCTCTCCATCTACTCATTTAGAGACTTAACTGAGACTTTCCCACATGCATTTACCAATAAAGAAGACTTAACGATAATAAAGAGAACCATCTGTCAGGTCTTAACTGATTTTGCACGTATAGTGATAATCAATGACATTGTCAGAGAGGTATCATCCGTTTACTGCCAGCTGAATATGTGACAAAAAAGTGGTCACTGTCATATCATAATTTTTCTTAAAATTAATTTAAAATATTCTCATAAAACTCCCCACTGGTGGACCGAGGCTGTGTTTCTGCTCGGGCCTCTACAGCAGAGGCACCAAACTGTCAAGTCTGACCCGCTCTGTTTTAAACAATCATTAGCCACAATAAGTCTTTGCTTGTTTGCCGTTCCATCTTACATCATGCCAGACACAAACCGCACACGCTCTGAAGCCACGGCTGCCTGCTCTGAGCCACTTCACCAATCCATCAGTGAAATTAAAGGTAATGAGTTGTCAAAACAGTCAGCAAATCTGTCTCCTCGAGGCCATACATCCAGCCCAGTGTTTAGTTCTCCGAAGACAGTACCCCTATTATAAAGCTCGGTCCCTAAGTGAATAAGTTCAAATGTGCAGGTAAATGCATTTCCATACCTGTGCCTGCTTATTAGTGCACATTTATTTATTTACTCACACTATTTGAAACTGAACAGAAACTATCTTGCATTAAAGGATCCATACTCCACTCCAGCACGTAACACACCACTGTTTATCTCCAGTAACATATCTGGATGTCACTGCACTCAACATCTGCCGTGTAAGCGCGAGGTCAGATTTAATACATGTTAATTTTTGCTCATTAAATTCCTCCAATCTCTTGCCAAGCTTCTTTTTTTGGGGGGGCCTTCCTTTGATCTTGAATTTATTCCAGGTTAAACCGTTGGATACTTCACTTGCGTAATGCTGCCTCTGGATCTGTTATTTGAGAAGTCACTTAAACTGAACTGCAACACATTTAAGGCCCGGACCCGTGTGCGTTATCAAATCCACAGTGTTGACACAGATGGGTTTGTGTCATTGTTTTCAGATTACCAGTAGCATAAGCATAATCACAAAAAGCTGATCCTATATCTGCTGCTGTCTCCCTGACCTTATAGTCCTACTAATTACAGGATGCTTCACATGCGGTTTCCCAAAGTGATATTAATTGATTGTTTCTGTAGCATTCACTGAGCTGAGCAAGCCTCAGCTGGTGCCTTTGTGAAGACAGGTATGGCTGGCTGTGAGCTTAAGAACCTCCGTAATGTATTATTCATACCCATTTGACCTTAAAGATGGAAATGCAAATGGGTGTCAAGAATGAGAGGGATCATCGGACTTTTCAAATGTCAAATAGCCTGCCACAATTAAGACAAATTCATGACAAGAGCCCACAGGTCTCCCGCACCCAGCTGAGATGTAAAACCTCTAATTAACATTTAGATCATTATCTCTAAAAGCACTGAACATGCTCAGTTCCAAAGCTGCTGATATTGGTATTGTCATATCATGATTTTATTTTATGGCGTTAGAAGAAAAGCTATTCCATAGCATTTAAGTTTATTTTATGATGACAAAGTTAATCTATAGAGATAATGGCACTCAGTTTTTTTCTTTTCTTTTTTTTAAGTGAACTGTATGCCAATACTGCCATCTGCTGATGAGGTCAAATGACATGAATTTAATATCCCAACAATGTCAACACTTAACCTGTGGGTGGCAGTATAACACAGATACGGTGTTATACCGATGGAGGCCTCTCCTGAGGCCTCCATCTCTCCTTCTGTGGTGGACAAAAAGACATTTCTAACAATAAACAACTTTCTTTTTTTCATTAGGCCTCTCTTTATCACAACAAGTTTAGGTCAGATTAGTTAAAAAAATGAGTGTAATTAAATAAAATAAGGGAAAGCCACTAAGTGTGCCTTAAATGCTTATAATTTAAGCGGTTTCCACGTAACTTTAAAATGAAACTAATCCAGTCAAGACGGAGCTGGCTCAAACACTCCTGTCCTTGTTCACATTTGAGCTTAACCTGCAAGCACGTCCACATGTGCACGAAACCAGGCAGGACAACAGCGATGCGCAGTATGTACAGCTCACTGTGCCACTCGCTTTAATGGCTGACCGCAGGACATCAAAAAGCGCACTCTCCCTTAACCTGTCAATCACAACCCCGGCATCAAGGGTATTATAGATAAATACACACACACACACACACACACACAAAACAAGATGTGAAACAACATGTAATTATCTAACTGAATAAATAATTTTAATAATATATTTTGTACGGTGGTTAGCACTGTCGCCTCACAGCAAGAAGATCCTGGGTTAGACTTCCTGCGTGGGGCTCGCATGCTCCGCCTGCGTGGGTTTTCTCTGCGTGCTCCAGCTTCATCCCGCCGTCCAAAGACACACATGGGGTTCGGTTAAGTGGTGATCCTATAGTGGCCCAAGGTGTGAGTGGGAATGGCTGTCTGTCTCTGTGCGGCAGCCCGGCGACAATTTTCCAGGATGTAGCCTTCCCCCCGGCCTGCGGCAGCTGGGATAGGCTCCAACCCCTCTGCGAGCCTGAACTGGATAAGCGGAAGAAAGGTGGATAAATGGATATTAACTTAATAAATAAATAAATAATATGGAGGAGAATTCTTAACACAAATAGTTATTAAAGCACTTTTAGTATCATGAGTTTTATACCACAATATTTTTTTTTAAAAAACAAAATGTATATGTATGTTTTCAGCCCTTTATAACTCAAACCTCAATTCAGTTTGCTACAAATTACAATGTGTCTTTCAAAAGTGAACTGATTATTTGGATGACCGATTTAGGTTGAGGAGAATCCACGTTTGCTAACAGTATAAGATATTTATGTAAAATTATTAATGAATAGAACATATGAGAATAGCAGTTGCTTTGGCTTTATTACTTTGGCCATACCTGCTGCCTGTCAACGTAAGCTTTAACGAAATTGTTTTCTTTTTAATACAGAAATCCCTTTATGGAAAAAAGAGACATTTTCAGTAAGTCAGTGTCTTTTTAGCTTGCCAATGTTTAGGTAGTGTGTTTTACATCTGCACCCCTGATTTGCGTAATAAAATATAACCTCTTCTTCTGATCAACACACATTTTTTATTTTTTACTGGCTGCTGAAGCACCCTGAAAAATGGTCTGAACTCGCCAATAGTGAGTTAAGTTTTTGCTTGTGAAGCCTCATGAACGTGTCAGAGCCTGCCCCTGATAAATGCTCACAAGAACGAAAAAGAGTGACGACAGCTAAACTACAGCTAAACAATTTCAAATAAATAAACTTAAATCAAGCAAACGCACTCTGATAATGCAAATGCAAATAAAAAATAAACATGATAAGAAAAAAATACTAAAGTATAATAATTTTGTGCAGCACTACTATGGGCGCATGCGCTGCGCTGGGCAGCCTGAAGTGATAAAATTGCGCAATAAGAAAATCGTGAAGTTGTTTCTTTGCTGCGTAAAATCCGGTGAAACCGCGCACCTCACTCCACTGTCAACACCTCCCTGGTATGAAAGCCCCGAACCTCTAGGTGGCAGCAAACCCCACTGCTGTGATTACAACCGCAGAAGAAAAGAGGGCGGCTTGTACACGGAAGCAGGAACCGGACCTGTCGGAGCTCTGAATCCTGTCGATCTCCGTTTGTCAACGCGGATTGTGACGTGAACGCGGAGGAGACGCCGCTGAAATTAGACGGATTTGGGTCGCGTTTCGGTGAAGTGTGTGGACACGGCCGGCACGATGAGGACCACTTTGTTTCTGTTCGCAGTATTTCTGTGTTTCAGCTCGCTCAGTGGTGAGTGCAGTTGTGTACCTTATTTTTTGTTTTTGTTTTTGGCTTTTAGGCCTGCATTGTGAAATCATGGACACATAATCCCTGCTTGTTAAAATGATCGACAGTATATTACAAAACAGCACTTGTTGTTTTTTAAATTGGATTGGTTGTAGGTTATATAAATTCATCGTAACCTTTTAACAGATTGGAAAGTGACTTTGAACCGTTGTCAAACAAGGTGATTATAACTTGGATGTTATGAATCATATTGCCCTGTAAACGGTAAACGGTTTTATTTGAAGGAGAGGATTGTTTACTTTGTTTTGGGGAGAGGTGGAGGGTGGGAATGATAACATGCTGTTTATTGAGTGATTTCCATAATTCCTTCTTCCGCGTCTTCAGAAGTAGAACCAGTTTCACACTGTCTCTCTCTCGGTGTTATATGAACATGACTTCCTGTTCATATAACACCGTTCATATAACTCCTTCACTTGCTTTACTTTTGCGATAAAATGAACTTATAGCGATGCCTTATGACAAAATATGGATTCATACACAACTTTTCACTCTAATCTGGCACTATCTCTCCCAACTAGAGCCCAGCAGATACATGATTATTAAGAGCGATACCACTGATACTGATATTTGTTTCAAAACGAAAGTATTCTCACATTGACCGATATTGTTTTTTTCTCTGCCCTTTGAGGCACATGAAACAAAACAGATTGTCCTAAAACTTTGTTATTTGTAGTTATTTACTTGTTCAAACTCTGACTGACTGGAGATTCGTGCTTAACCTGACTTGCTCCTCTCAATTAAATACACATCGTTCTGACGCACATGAAAAAAAATGATTGTGACTGGCTTGTTCAGCACTATGATCGCTTCTGTGCATTTCTTGTTTATTGTTCACTGGAGTTTTTGAATTTATCAGTGAGAGAATAACAATCATTCACTCAGTATGAGGAATAATAATATAAGGACTCAAACATGTCATTAAATTCCTGGACGGAGACTGCTGAAACTGTCAGAATAAACGTGAGGGAATGTACAAAAAAAGTGGAAAATCTTGAGGGACAAATGTGTTTGTGCACCCTGAAAAAAAAAAAAAGTCTGCCACAAAGAGCGAGGAGTGAGGACCCGGGAGGGAAAAGACACATTACTTGATTGGTGATTGATACATGATACATGATTGAAGGGTGTTTCCACCTTTTCCTCTTTACTTTTTTTTTAGCTCAGTGTTGGCAAATAGCCAATATCAGTCAAAATATCGACCCACCAATAAAAAGGGCCAGCTCTAATATGTAATTTTCAAACCTGGACACTGTTAGACAATTGTTTCTTCATCGGGATATTAAGACAGTAGTCATTATTAGTTGATTTGTAGTACCCCCTAACATTTTTTTTCAATTTTCAAATTACTAAGACCGCTTGCATAGTGTAACCCAGTGACCTTTACTTTGCATGGTTGGTAATCCAGTCTTGGTAACTGTTGGTGTATAAGTCCTATAGTAGTAGGCCTACACAGTATGTCACATATGTAACAAATACACTCACAGTATCAGTGTTAACTTTGACAGTCTAGTAATATCCACTCACTCACCTATGCTATGTCTTTTTTCAATATCTGGACTATTTTGTTGATGCTGTCAGAGAGTGTGAGGGTATCATCAGATAGAAGAGAGTATTTTAAAAGTGCTTTAAAGAGGAGGATGTTTGTTTAACAGTGTAGAGTGGGCTATTTTTAAGGTGCTGTTAAAGTAAAGTCTCCACCGTCTTCTTTTGGTCTTTTATGCTATCTTTTTCATGGCATACGT
This sequence comes from Bujurquina vittata, assembly GCA_015106715.1. Taxonomy (NCBI): domain Eukaryota; kingdom Metazoa; phylum Chordata; class Actinopteri; order Cichliformes; family Cichlidae; genus Bujurquina; species Bujurquina vittata. The sequence continues at coordinate 13,604 of VUQK01037786.1, read as the reverse complement.
GAGTTAATCATTTAATCAAGTAATCCCATTTCATGTAATCATTTGGAGGAAGCTCACAAGAAAAGGATAGCTAATGAGGCAGAGACGGTGGATGGAAGAGATAAGCAGATCAACTAATATTCAAATGTTTGCATTTATGAGGGCAAACAAGCAGATACAGGACCAGCAAACAGTTTGGACAAACTTAACCATTCATAAGGATCCTTGCTGGTCCTCTATTTGTCCAGTGTGGGTGCAGTAAATCATTACAGTTAACACATGTAACATTAGATGGCATTATATTCTATGTTATAATATTGATGCTGTTACATTCTCATTTATAGGGGGCAAAAACAACAGTCTGACTAAAAAAATAGTTCTCCAAGGAAAGAATGAAACTCTGAGGCACACAAACCACTCCGATATAAACAACCACCTTCAGGGCAGCAACATGGACTCTGCTAATTCAACGCAAAGTCACAAAAAAAATGGTAACAGGCAAAACCTGAAGCACAATGAAACGACAGACGGAAAGGCAACAGGCAAAAACACTTCACAAGACAATGATACTAAAGATAACACTTCAGAAAATGACAAAGGCTTTGTAACAACCCCCCCCACAGAACCATCTGGAAATAAGAGTAGCACTGAAAAGCCAGGTTCTGGTAAGCTGAATAATCAGCAAAATAAAACGGAAGAACACACACCCAAGCTGTCAACTGTGAAGCCTGAAGTGAAAAACGTAACGGAAAATCCACAAGCCAGAACTTCTAAAGGAAAAGCTTCAACAAAGAGGAAAGACCCTGCAGCAACCCCCCCCATAGAGCCAACTGGAAATAAGCGTATCAGTAACCATCCCAATCCTGATAAGTCGAATAATCGGTCAACGGCGCAACCAACTATGCACACCAAACAACAGAGCCCTCAAAGCGGAAAAGAAAACGTTTTAGAAAATGATGCACACTCAGAAGGAACCCTTCCTAATAAGATACCGGATGAAGATGGAGATGGGACTGAGGAGGATGACAGGTCAGAGGAGACCGGAAAAACAGGAGGCAATCCAGTCGGAATGACAGAAAGCGCAGAAAGCAGTCATTTCTTCGCCTACCTTGTTGTCACAGCTGTGGTGGTGGCAGTGCTCTATATCACTTACCACAACAAGCGAAAGGTACATCTCGTACCCCCCCCCCCACACACACACAAACGCACACACACACTCATTCTTGCCACAGCATATAGAGATTTTTTTTTTTAATCTAAGAATTTAGAGAATGTGTTCTTATGAAGATGTTTGTTTTTCAGTTAGGCATTAGATTAATCTATCATGAACTGAACTTTGAGTCCAACAGTGCAACATTCATTTAGCTTTTGAAATGCATGTCCATTTCCTCGTTGAATTTTTAGGCAAGAAACACATTTCCAAGCTTTTTATTTATTTTTTATGCCAGAACCCACTTTTACATTAGCTAAAGCTTTTTAACCTAATTGTCAAGTGATGTGTAGCACAGTAAGTTCTAACCGGAGCTAGCTAATCAAATCTATATTTATTTTTGCCGGTCAGGCCAAATCTTGTTTTGACCTGTTTTTTATTTATTTATCTCCAGATAATTGCCTTTGTTTTGGAGGGAAAGCGATCCAGAGCCACACGTCGGCCTAAATCCACAGATTACCAGAAGCTGGAGCAGTGTTAAAGTGGTTCGTGTAAAGAAATACCCCCCACCCCCACCACCACCACCACCAGCACACACACACACACACACACACACACACACACACACACACATAAAATTCATGAAATATTTTGACTTTTATATTCTTTTTCTTTCAGATTTGATCTTAAGCCACTTCTTCAGTTATTGGCTGTGTGAAATGAACGTGCGCGGATGCTGGAGTTCGATAGATTAAATGGACTTTCTTCCTATTTTGTACCTTTTTAGATGTTTATTGCATGACTATGCAGATGACACTATTTGCCTTACTGAGGGAATGGGTGAAATGCAATGACGGTAGAGCGGGCATGCTGTTTTTGCACTTGTGTCATTGTTTCACTTGTAGTTTGGCCTGGCACAGGTCGTGACTCAGGTTGTAGAAGTAGCAAAATAGCCGTTTAGATTCCAGCCTTATTCCTCTGGTGCGGTAGCGTTTGCACCAGGTACCTAAATAAGCCATCTTAATCTTTGTTAAATACTATTAAGTACTTTTTTTATTTTGCTGGTGTTAAATATGTCTATTAAATAAAAATAAAAAAAGTGTCATGGTTGAGTTCAAACTATATGATGTAGGCCCTGTGAATGTAATAACAACCTTAATCCAAAAGGAGTTAATGCCACATTCAGGCTTAAATGTGCCTGTTTGAAATTTTTCCCCCAAATACTTAAATGGATGAAGACAAATCACTTTTCTCATATCTGCTTGTTAAATATAGCCACAGCCGATCATAACTATTGGAAAGCATGTCTGTGCTTTTAAGGTGGAATCTCTGTCACAATGTGGACAGAAGCCCATGGCTGCAGCGATATTATTATTATTATTATTATTACAAAGTAATAAAAAAAAAAAAACAAATTTAATGCAACATGGCATAAATGCAGAATAAGTGTTTCACTCTTTCTTACCCCCACTGAGTGAAGCTAAGCTGGCTGTAGGTTACTGTTTAAGTGCAGATATGAATGGTATCAGTTTTGTGATAAAGTATGCAACCATATGATACCCAACTACTGCTTTTAAAACCAGTTGAATTCGAACTCATCTTAGGCTGCTGGACGCGCATGTTAATCTGTTATTTTTAGGCTGTCACGCTGACCTGTCTTTGGTGAAAGTGGTGTTAAGTGATCTGAAAATATATCCATCACGTCTTTTTATTTTTTATATTGTGCCACTTGATGTGTATCTCGGGGATGACCACTAATCATAAAGATTTCATAACTCCTCTGTAATAGCTGTGTGTTTGTGTTCAGATATGACATATTCGTGCCAATTTGTGAATGATTTTACTGTGATTCACTGTCTCTGGTGTGGGTGGTGGCCATGTAAAGCTAATACCCCATATTATGTTATGAAAATATATTTTTAATAAAGACTCTACAGAGAAAGCTTAGCCTTTTTAAAACATCATGGCTGTGTAGCTAAATGAAGTATTTTTGTTAGGAATGACCATTCATAGAAACTTCTGTCATTAAAAATGCTTTCTTGCTTGTTGGTGTGAGAGATGAGTCAGTGTGTGCTTGTTGGGAAATAAATGCTTTTTGTGCTCTTTTCTCAACGGCCTTCAGTGTCACGACAACCCGGGGCATATCATAAGCAGGAGTAAGTGTAAAAAGTACCAAAGTGACAATGTTAAAAAAATATTAAAATTTAAAAATTAATATTAAAATAATAATATAGGCCTGCATTCACAATGCTGCAAACCTATTAACAGCATTTTTATTTAAAAAGGCAAATGTAATGCACTTAAAAAAATACAGTAATAGTTTATACAGGGTTTCCGCGGGGTAGTAAAAGGTAGTAAATTAGCTCAAATTAAGGCTAGTAAGTAAGTAAGAGAATTGACTTGGTAGTAAATTTTTCATCATCCCTTCAATATATTTTGACTTACATTGATGCAGACTTTTTGTTTTAAGTTCGTTTAGCTATAAAATCTGTATGAAAATATAACTACTCAGCAGGACCTGAGCTGACGTTGATAGACTCGATTGGTTCCGCTGTCCGATTTGCTGTGCGCATGCGCAGTGCTGCACCTGCTTAATCGGGACGCTGCTGTCATAACTCAAACGTGCAAATTTCAAACGACATACCAGTTTTTAAATTATGTTGCTAGGCCACGTAAAATCAGTTATGCCCAATAATTTATGCCATGCTTTTTCCTGTATATTTTCCTTAACTTCGATGCGCGTTTTGTGCAGAAATAAACGGCGTAAAAGGATGTGCTTGCTCATAAAAACAACAATTCTCGACAACTCTTTTCCTTTTGGTGGAAAAATGCACCATATCAACCAAAATTTTGCGGCAACACGGTGCATTTGGCTGCTGAGGAACAGGCGTAAAGGTGGTAAAAGAGACAATATTACTGGCAGGTTTTGCCTGTGATGGGCCCCTCTGTCTTGTCGAGGACAGAAACTGTTTTTTGAGGTGGCATAAATAATTTGTCTAGCATCTTAATGTGAGTCCTCTGCAAATAGTTGTACAGAAAAACGCATGAGGCCTTTCCTGTATTTTATGTGAATAGTTGTACACAGCTTTATCTACTATATTTTTACACAAGGTGTGAAACTTTACAACTTATATTTACATTTTAAGTTGTAAAAATAATTTGTTAAGCATGTTTGTGATTTTTACAGTAAAAAAAATAACTTTTCTACTCATATTTTAGGCTTTTATGTGATTATAAGTACAGTATGTTAATACAGTATTTCAAAGGTGGTGCTGAAAAAATTATGCCAAACAAAGCAAGGTAAACAGCTTCTAAGGTCAACTATAAAGCAAAAAAAAAAAAAGTAGTAAAAAATGGCCAAATATACCAGAGACCCCAGAGGGTTAAGTCGGGCATGGGCCATGATTGAGAGGCATTTTGTAAAGTGTGCAGAAAAAATATAAATTTGACCTGGAACAGTGTGACGATGATCAAATCACACCGAGCATCCACCATTCACCAGCAGCAGATCCCTATTTCGTTTTTTGGTGCTACACAAAGCACTGCAACTGCAACCTCAAGGTCAGCAATGAGCACAAGTATTGCCGTCACACCTCAGCAGCAAACCAGTATTCCAGTATTCTATTGGAAAATAAGTCATAGGCTTGGGAAACTTGAATTTCATTGCATTTTGTTTATATTGTTAAAAAAACAAATTTCCTAAGTCTTCTTGGAA
>VUQK01037771.1:0-11013 GCA_015106715.1 Bujurquina vittata | reverse complement strand
TGGGGAGCAGTGGGGAGCGGTAGGGAGGGGTGACCTCCCCCACCGTTAGCAAGCCACAGACTCAGGCCCAGCCGTCCACATGCACTCACACATGCCCTCACACAGATAAACACGCAGACACATACATACTAGACACATACCCATACACTCACACATGGACCTTCGCACACACTATGTGTTAGTGAGCAGGTACCAGCACCGAGCCAGAGGCACCCCAGGGGAAGCAGCCAATCCAGCCCTGAATCACTAGCCAGTCCCTGCTCCAGGCTGGGTGTATAAATAGATGCTCCATAGATGTTCTAACTTGCAACAATATCGTCTAAAATTATGAATATTTTCGTTTATCCAAGGACAACAAGTTGAACATTGGCCCACGCTTTGTTTAGAGGTGTTACTATGTCTAAAATAGAATTATATTAGTTGTTAAAAGGCAAAACAAGAGAGTCCACATTGCTGTCAGGCATGTTTGCAGCAAACAGGGCAAAGAACCTTTCAGCAGTATCCTGATTGATAATCCACCTTTGAATCTTCAGTTTAGGAGGGAAAGGATCCAAATATAATAACATATTAAGATATATACAGCTATGGTCGCTCACATGTACACACTCCACACATATATCATTTATATTTAAACCCAGGGAGAAAACACGGTCTAATGTGTGGCCCTTTAAATGTGTGGGGCCAGAAACATGTTGCCAAAAGTTAAAAGTCTCAGTGATAGTAATGAGATCAGCAGCCGTGTTACAGGATGCATCATCGGTATGAAGGTTAAAAATCTCCCAGCGGTCAAGTCACTATAATCCATACTTTGCTGCCACGTCTCAGTCAGACATGAAGTCTAGAGACTCTTTAATAAACAGATCGTTGAGAACAAGTGATTTGTTTTTAATTGAGCGAGCGTTTAGCGGGGTGAACCGGATCAGTGAAGGTTGAACTGCACACTCCACAGCTGACTGCAGCAGCACTTGAATTCAACACCTGTGCGCACCTGTACACCTTCTGCGCCGAGTTGTAACTCCAAAACCAGGTGGGACCAAGATGAAAGTCAGAGCAACGCCAGCACCAGCAGAGTGGAGGTCAGATGACGGACAGCAGGTGAGCACACAGTCATCGAGCCATGGACTCTGGGCCACAGACGGTGGGGTTAGGGTCCCTGACATATGACAGGAAAGGAACTGGTCACAAACACCGGGAGTCTCTCTGCAGCCAAGAAGCTAGCCTCCGGTTTTTTCTCAGTTTCACCTGGATGCTGACCCTGGTTCCCTTTTTCCGCTTCTTGTGATTGAGAGTCCTGTGGGTTGTACACAGTGGCAAGCACTAAGGTGAGGAACACACAAGGGGAGGTGGAAAACCATTGAAGCTCTACATTGAATGCTTAATATATAGCAGTGTGCCCTGATCATAGATTCGAGCAGCAGACACATCATAAGAAAAATAGCAAAATCAACATTGCAAACAATGATGAGTGTACGACTGCACCATCTTCAAGTTCTGCGTCTCCATTGCTGAGGGTGCTGCACAGGTGCTGCAAGGTGGTTAGTGTCTGTCATGGTGGTAATCCCCGAACCACTTGGTGTAACCTGGAGGTGAAGAAAGCCCTCAAGCTGAGTCCTATCAGGCTTGGTTAGCCTGTGGGACTCCAGAGGAAGCTGACGGATACTGGCAGGCTATGTGGAATGTGGCTCGGGTGGTGGCTGCAGCAAAAACCTCGGGTGTGGGAGGAGTTCAATGAGGCCATGGAAACAAGACTTTCTAAGAGATTCCGGTAAACTGTCACGTGAGTCAAGGGGGGAAAGCAGTTGTCTTCCAACACAGTGTATCTGAGACTATAGGCAGACAATGGAAGGAATACTTTGAGGACCAAATCAATCCCACAAGTCTGGGAACGAGGGGGACAAGTTGCCCATCACTGGGGGTGAGGTCACTGAGGTAGTTAAACAACTCGTTGGTGGCAAGGCCCCTGGGGTGTATGAGATTCACCCTGAGTTCCTGAATGTTTTAGAGCTGTCTTGGTTGACTGTCCTCTGCAACAACACATGGAGATCTGAGGCAGGGTGATTTTTTTCTTTAAATCTGTTTACACAAAGTCCCCAATAATTCAGGCTACTGACTGAAGAAACTAATAATGAGAGTGAAGAATACTGTTTGCTGACACATGAACTGCTAGCAAATACATCAGAGGAACATCGAGACAACTGGAGCCTGAAACATCTGCACGCGACCAGCTTCCAGCTTCAAGGCGATGTGTGACAAGCAAATCCCTTCCAGTGTGGCTTTAGAGAGAAACTCTCTTAATGGTGCCCATTTTATGATCTGGCCATCATCTTTCATCAGTGATATACTGTACAATGCTTCTCTTACAGCCACAGCAGAGATGTTTTACTGAGTTACTGTTACTATTGAAATTAAATATTTGTTTCACATTTAAATCAAAAACCACAGGCCAACTTTCCAAATCTTTAATCAATGTAAAGTTTTATTAATAAAGACAAACTTGATAAAATAGCTTTTTTATAGAGCTGTCTGCATATTGGTGGCTGTAGCTCAGGAGGTAGAGCAGGTCACCCACTGATCGGAAGGTCGGTGGTTCGATCCCTGGCTGCTCCAGCCTGCGTGCCAATGTATCCTTGGGCAAGACACTTAACCCCAAGGTGCTCTCCGACGCAAGCGTTGGAGTGTGAATGTGTGTGAATGTTAGCTAATTAAAAAGCACTTAGCTTAGCTACATATGGAAGTGCTTGTATGAATGGGGTGAATGTAAATGTGCTGTATAAGCGCTTTGAGTGCTCAGATAGAGTAGAAAAGCGCTATATAAGAGCTAGTCCATTTACCATAGATTTGGGATATTTTAGTATAAAGCTGTTACAGTAAATTTGTGACTGAGGAAATGAAATGTAAGTATCAGTCAGCTGGTTTAGGTACAGCAGATAAAAAGTGAAGAGAAGAGAACCTGCCAGGAAGCAGGTTCATTTCACTAAGTCTGTTACCATGGAATCCAACTTGATTCTCTTTCAAGAACAGAAAACTCAGAATCTCAAACATCTAAGAATTATCAAGGTCTGCGTTACTAGCTAACCCTGCTTCCTGCAATAATTCCATATTGGATGACTCTTATTTATCCCACTTCATCAAGCAGTCAATCCAGGCCAAACAATCGTATACATCACATACAGTAGCAGTCAGAGGTTTAACTGAAACATTTGGCTTGTAACTGCACATAAATTACATTTGTGGCTTAGGAGCAAAACTTGAAGGATTATTCAAAGAACAACAACCAAATAAGTGGAAAACATTGATAAAATGGATTAATGTAATCTCTGTAATAAAATATTACAGTCAGCAGGATCAAAGGTCTAGAAAAACAAGGCCAGAGGTCAGTCTACTGTCAGCGGCAATAAGAAAATCATGTGTTTGATTCTGTGCTCTCATGAATTCTGAATCCTAACTGAAGCCATTCTCTACAGATGATCCGTTACTGTAGCCGTTTTACAACTACTCTTTCTAGAATTTTTGAGATAAAAGGAAGGTTGGATATTTGCCTATAATTAGCTAAGACAGCTGGGCCAAGTGATGGCTTTTTAAGTAACACTTTAATTACTGCTGTCTTAAAGGCCTGTGGTACATAGCCCATTAATAGAGACAGATTTATCACATTTAAGATTGAAGCAATAATTAATGGTAGGACTTCTCTGAGCAGTCTTGTAGGAACAGGGGGTATGTAGCGTGGTTTAGTGGAAGTAACTATTGAAGTTAGCTTGAGTTCAACTGGACAGAGAGTCAAAATAAAGGTCACTAGTACTGAAAGTTTCTGAACACAATGATACATCCGTGAGAGTGTTATGAATGGTTTTCTCTAATGGTTAAAAGTCATTACTATATTACTACTCCAGCTTACTCCTTATTTGATTTAAGCTGCACATTTGTGAGTTATACCAGGAAGCCAAGCATTTCTGATTTGAAGACTTTTTTTTCTCTAAAAAGTCACAGTATCTAGAGTCATGCAAAGTGAGAGTGTAAAACTGCGGATGAGATAATCAACCTTTGTGTGAGTATTGTGTACCATGTGCCATTATTTTGGCACATGGTAGAGAAATTATATCCTTAAACTTAGTTACAGCACTTTCAAAAAGACTTCTACTGTAATGAAATTTATTCCCCACAGCTGTGTAATCCATTACTGCTAATTTAAATATTATTAAGAAATAAGACTAAAGAGAATTTTCAGGGAACAGAGTTGTGTTAAATATTCAGTTTTTATGCTATAAGTCAGAACAAGATCCAGAGTGTGATTAAAGTGGCGGGTGGGCTCATTTAAATTGAGAGAAGCTAACTGATTCTAATAATAGATTAAATGCATTGTTTAGGCTTTCATTTTCAGTATTTACATAAGTGTTAAAATCACCCACTATAATTATTTTATGTGATCTGAGCACTAAACAACTTTCTGCCCAACAAAAGTTATGAGCTGGAGATACTGGTGAAGATTCAGAAAGTATACAGTGAACAATTGTTAATCATGAGGTTTCCAAAAATAGCCTGCCATAGCGAGGGTTTACTGTACTGTGAGTGCAGTTTAACTGAACCACGGTTGAATCAAAAGGTCTCAGACACAGTTTGAATACCATCTGGAAGGCCTGGGTTCGATTCCGCCTTGGCCCGGGCCTCTCTCTCTGTGTGGAGTTGTTCTCCCCGTGTCTGCGTACCTGTAGTACCTCCGGGTACTACAGTTTCCTCCCATAGGCCAAAGACTTACTCGGGTTAGGTTAATTGGCTACTCTAAATTGCCCATCGGTGCGTATGTGAGTGTGAATGGTTGTCTTGGCCCTGCAACAGGCTGGCGACCTGTACAGGGCGGAGAGAAGTGATGCTTGCTAGCATCAGACTGAAAACAGTACATCAACTCTGTTGATCTTGTCTCTGTTCTGTGCTTGTGTCCAGACCTTCTGGGGCTTAAGAGAAACAGATGAGAGCAGTATAGACATTGACAGACAGGTTGATTGCTTTACTGAATACATCAACTTCTGTAGAAACACAGCTCCAAAGGCTGTGCGCTCTTTCCACAGGAACAAACCCTGGATAACAAGTGACTTAAAGGCAATCTCAATCAGAAAAGGGTAGCTTTCAGAGATGGTGACAAAGAATGGCTTAAACAGGTGCAATATTAGCTGAAGAAGAGACTGAAAATGGCAAAAGTGAAATGCAAAAAGAAACTAGAGAGGAGTCTACAATACAGCAACGTTCTTGAGCTGTGGGGAGGGATCAATACCATCTCAACAAAAAGACACAACAGCCACGAATGGGTGATGTAAGAGCTGATGAACTCAATCAGTTCTTCATTAGATTTGACTCCGCGATCACACCCACTTCCACTGCTGTTCTTCAGTCTTCATCTCCTTGTTCTCCTCAGCAAGTGGTCATCTTCACTGCTACTCAGTCTTCTATCCACAAGTGTGGTTCTCCTGCACAGCTACCCCATCTCTACAGACTATAGGGGTGGGTCTACGCGTGGCCTCTGTACACAGCCTCTGCAAGTGGCCAAAGTCCTGTCTGGATTCATGCTTGTGTAAGCTGGATTTTGTGCGTTAATTACCTTGTGTTCATGTGCCAGTGTTTATATGAGGTGCCAGGTGGGACTTTTTCCCCTCTTTGGGTTTCTGTAGCTGCCTTGTGGGTGTATTTTGATGTTGGTGTTCTTTTCTGCTTCAGGTCTGCACATTTTTTTCATCATCCACAACAGGACACTTCTATCTGTCTCACTGTCATACTCAAAGAAACCCCATATGGCTTTGCTGCTTTCTCGGCAGAGTGTGCTGCCATTACTTTTCGGACCAGCACGGTGTGCACATGCACATGCACGCACACAGTTGCGCCACTCCCAGCTAAAATGACTGGAGCGGAAACAAATGATTTCATATCAGTCCACAGGGCAAAGGTAATTTTATTTATAATTTCAGTTCGTTTTAGTTAATTTGTAAACTCACAATATAGTTTTAGTTAGTTATAATTTCTTCCTTTTAATTATCGATTTTATTTATTTCAGTTAAGGAATTTTTTTTTTTTTTTAAATTTCAGTTTTTGTTATTGAGTTAGTTTTCATTAACAATAATAACGTTGCCCTGCAGTTGGCCTAAAAACAACATATTGGAGTAAATGGTGCTGTGCTCGACATGCTTCACCGAGTCCTAGCCCATCTGGAGGGATCTGGAGCTCACAGAGATAGATGTAGATTGTTTCTTTGTTTCCAGGTTCACAGAATACTTGAAAGAAAGGCCACAGTTTATCAGGTTGGGGAACTGTGCTTCTGGGACATTAATGAACAGCACAGGGGCTCCACAGGGCAGTGTCCTGGGTCCATTCTTTTTCAAATTGTATACAATGGACTTCAACTACAATTCTGAGTCCTGCCACGTCTAGAAATAATGACACTGCCACTGTGGCATGTATCAGGTATGAACAGGATTTTGAATATATGGATATTGTTAAAGGCTTCAGCAACTTGAGTTGCAAAAATCCACCTCATATTGAACACCTCTAAGACAAAGGAAATGATAGTACATTTCTGAAGAGTAAGGCCTCCCTTCCAGCCCATGAAAGTTTATGGGGTGGACATAGAGGTGGTGATAAAATATGAATATCTAGGGCCCCGTTTCCACGACAAAGTTTCCACTAGTAGTTTTGATGCCTTTCAGCCTCCCATTTACATGCATGCGTTTCAGAAATGATCTGCATTTACACGGTGAAAACCATGCAGTTCCCTTTTTTTTTTTACAAAGCTTGTTTACACAGCACGTGCATGCGTGGAGAGACTCAGTAGTATGCACGGCAAAGATGTTCATTATTTATAAAATGGCCAATGTAAGAGTTTTTGTGTGGACTGACAATGATGTGGGATTGCTGCTGCACACAACACTGAAATATAAAACTACAAAAAAGCACAAGAAAATGGCAACTGTTAATCGTGCTACTTGAAGTACGCTTAAGCATTTGTGAATCCTAATCCTAAGTGTTGGTCATCAATTAGTGCATACGGTTGCAACCATAGTGTGCATGTTTGAGTGCCCCCCGTTTCCAAAAAGCATCGTACTCGTCTGTTTATACAGAAACGGAGTGTGTCTAAAATGCTACACTCTGGACCCCGTTTCCAAAAGGCATCGTTTTCATTCCGTTCTTGTGTAAATGGGAGGCCGAAACACATCAAAATGACAGTGTTTTCATTTTGAAATGGTGTTGTGTAAATGGGGTCTAGGTTTATACCTAGAAAACAAACTAGAAATTTCTCTGAATACAGACAAACCACACAAAAAGGGGTAGAGCCGTATCTTTGGCAGGTGTGCTGTTCTGTGCTTCAGTCTGCTGGGATGGCCGCAACACAGACAAGGATGCAAGGATACTGGCCAAACTAGTGAGTAAAGCTGGCAATTGGAGCCAGCCTGGACATGCTGAGAGGTGGTGAAAAATTAGAAGTCACCCTGAACAATTCCCATCACCAGCATCTTTATGGGAAAAAAACCCAACAACAACAAACAAACAGTGGAAGTCTCCTCTCTTCGTTGTAAAATAGAGATGTACAGAAACTCATTTGAACCCACAGCTATTGGGTTTTTCAGTTTTGATACAAATAGAATATGACCTATGCCAGACATATAAATTTCACTCTGCAACCAATAAAGTCATGCTTATTCTTAAATCAGATAAAAAGTCTGAGAGCTCAGACAGAAACTCTGAATAAGGGCCACGTGGATGAGAGATAACAACAAATGAAACTGGTTTGTGATTCTTCCAATTGGGGTACAAGGCTAAGAGTAGGGTTTTCAAATGAATTTAAACTCTGTCTGAATTTTTGGTTGCATTTCGGATGACTGACGAAACATCTATTAACCTTCCCATCTAGTTTCGTCTGGTCAACGAAAACTCACACACGTCTCGTCATGTTTTAGTCCTCAAAGAGCCACGTGTATCTTGCCATCATCTCGTTATCATTAAAAAAAAAAGGGTCAACCACGAAATCATTTTGCCATCGTCATCGCTAAAATACAACACTGGTATTGGTCCAATCCTGGCCTAAATTACTCGATCGGATATTGGAAAGGAATTAAAAGTGCAATCCGATCCATTAAATAGCATTTCGCTCACATTAGTTGCATTACAGTTTTCGGCTGTCATCTTCCTCTTGTGGGTTTGCGGGTGAATAAACCAGCTAAGAGCTGAATTACCGCCACCTACTGGAATGGAGTGTGGATAAGGAGTTAGAAAACCACTCTCTCAGTTCTCAGTCGCTACGACAGATTCCCTTTAACACTGAGTGGATCATCGCAGGTGCGTTTTCCATGCCTCCACTGCTCTTTAACGTGTTTGTGTGTTGTGATTGCTGTGCTTATTTTTTTCTCTACTTCAGCTCCCGGACATACTGCTGGCGAGCATCCGGTACCGGAAGGACCCCTTCCCCGATAAAATATTTTTTATACTTTAATCCCTGATTAGTGACTAAATATAGACCTGCAGACCGAGCTGGAGAAAGTGAGCTGAGATGGAGCAAAAGGAAATGTTTTTCTAGCATCTAAAAGAAGCCCCCCCACCACCACCCTGTATCCACCATTAAACCTTTACTGGGAAATAACTGGAGAAAATGTTTCCACTGTTTTTTTAAAAGACGCCACAGAGTCAGCTAAACGGAGATGGCGTGGTAAACACCTCCAGAGCTTTGGTGCAACAGCCTCAAAATCTCTTTTCCCCGGGTCCTTAGTCTTGAGCATGGGACAACTAAAAGATTTTGATTTTGTTGTGTGAGAGACTGATGACTTATGTAAAATGCATCCAGGCATTTAAAAACAATTGTTTTGGGTTTTTTTTTAAAAAAAGATCAGATTTAATGTAAAAGATCGGTATCGGAAATAAAAAAGTGGTATCGTGCCATCCCTAATATTTTCATCCTGCTGTAACTCGGTCTCTGTAAGGCAAAAAATAAATAAAATAATGTGTTGCTCAATTATTTAAAAAAATTACAAACAGGGACTTAGAAGAGAGAGACGTAATGTTTAATAATCCACATTTATCTATTTTACTATTTGCAGCAGTAGATGATGCTATATTGTTCTATCTTTGTGAATTTCTATACTTAAATTGTTTTTTGCTGATCTTTGGTTTGTTTTTTGGTCATCTGAGAGCAGACAGTCTCTATGGCGATGTGGCTGTGGAGGGGTGACAGGAGGAGAGAAACTGAAGAGGGACACTGTAACTGTGCTTTGTGCCTGGATAGTCACATTTTGGGAGGTTTAATAAATTTAGAGCTGCTCCATCCAAAGTAGGATGGATGCTATCTCTCCTAACAAGGTTGTCCATAGAAAGTTTCCCAATTATCTATAAATCACATCGTCACCCAGCCCAGCCTGCTTTCCTGGCTACTTGGGACAATTTACTCCAGGCAAATCTAATGGTGTTTAACTATCTTGGTCCCACGGACTAAAGGTGCCTGGCTAGATACAGATGCTCCAGAGTGCAGAGCTGGGTCTCCGATTCATTGAGCCTCCAAGGCTACAGACTCCCTTCATTACAAGTGCAATTCAATGACACAAACCAAACCACAGTAGCTGCTATAGGACAAATATGTTTTAGTTAGCCACAGTGATGGCGGTAACTCTAATCTGACTACTTTATTCAGTAATGAGTAATCTAATGCAATACTTTTGCAGTCCAGTAATCAGATTAAAGATACTTATCCAAGTCACTGTGCGTTACTTTTTTTGTCCTTTTCCTCAGTGAAAAGATGTATTTTTGCTTTCTTCTTGCATCTCGGGGAGTGACGTCTGGCTGATGCAAGAGTTCAGTCCCATTTTCAGCATGAGGACAATGACACCATAGCAACTCAAAAGTAAACAATGGAGGGAGGAGAGAGATGCACATTTTCTAGCTGCAAATACAGGAACTATTGATTGGATTAGAATAGATCTGCTCTATTGTCACTGAGCATTTAGTGAAATTTTCCTTGTAGCCCATTGAAAAAGAAATACAGACATATATACACTATGCACTATACATAAAAACAATAGTAAATACAATAATAATTTGTGAGTTTTGTGTCAGCTAAAGTTGACAATATCAAGGTTTTTTGTGCACTTTGTGTCAGCAACAAAGTGCTATCTAGCTTCAAAAACACTGTCAAATATGATGAAACATTTGGAGTCACAGCACAGTCAAACTTGCAGAGCAAGTTCCACCAGGTGGAGTGAAGCAGCGCAAAAAAGCAGTGGACCCGTGAGGCTGTGGAGGAGCTCCGCACATGCTTTGAAACCACAGACTGGGACTCAGTGAGGGTTGCCTGTGACAGTTTGGATGATTACACGGACACTGTAACCTCCTATATTCACTTCTGTAAGGATAGCATTGTGCCATCACACACCAGGGTTTACTCACAAACTGAGGCAGCTGTGGTTAGGAAAGATGGAGGCTTTTAACAGTGGGGACAAAGACTGCTACAAAGAGGCCAAGTACAGGTTTAGCAAGGAAGTGGCCACTGCTAGATCACATCACTCTGAGAATATACAGTGGTGTGAAAAAGTGTTTGCCCCCTTCCTCATGTACTGTTTTTTTGCACGTTTGTCACACTTAAGTGTTTCGGAACATAAAACCAATTTAAACAATAGTCAAGGACAACACAAGTAAACACAAAATGCAAGTTGTAAATGAAGGTGTTGATTAGTAAAGGTGAAAAAAAATCCAAACCCCCATGGCCCTGTGTGAAAAAGTGATTGCCCCCCTTGTTAAAACATACTATAACTGTGGTTTGTCACACCTGAGTTCAATTTCCCTAGCCACACCCAGGCCTGATTATTGCCACACCTGTTCCCAATCAAGACATCACTTCAATAGGAGCTGCCTGACACAGTAAGGTCCACCAGAAGATCCTTGAAAGCTACACATCATGCCGAGATCCAAAGAAATTCAGGAGCAATTGAGAAAGACAGTAATTGAGATCTATCAGTCTGGCAAGGGTTATAAAGCCATTTCCAAAGCTTT
>VUQK01037770.1:0-11617 GCA_015106715.1 Bujurquina vittata | reverse complement strand
CCAACCCGTTATTAGGTTTAGGGGGCAATCACTTTTTCACACAGGGCCATGGTGGTTTGGATTTTTTTTTTTCACCTTTACTAATCAACACCTTCATTTACAACTTGCATTTTGTGTTTACTTGTGTTGTCCTTGACTATTGTTTAAATTGGTTTGATGTTCCGAAACACTTAAGTGTGACAAACATGCAAAAAAACAGGAAATGAGGAAGGGGGCAAACACTTTTTCACACCACTGTATTTATTTATTTATTTAAATGATTTAATCCAGATAAAACTGATACAACCACAACAAATCTCCACAGCAAGTGACCCTGAGGGATGCGGGCAACTTCAAGTCTACAAACACATGTAGACTGGATTTGCAAACTCTTACACAGACTCAATATCCTCGAGAGGATAAAGAGGTGGTCCAGTGTTCTGCAACCAGGCCGAAAACCGCATCATTCCTCCTGAATCCGAGGTTCAACTAACAGACGGACCCTCCTTTCCAGCACCCTGGCATAGACCTTACCCGGGAGGCTGAGGAGGTGGGATATGTTTAGGTGCGCCAGGTCTGTCCAGCATCCCCCCCCCCGCCACCTGATCCAACTCACCACAGGTGGTGATCAGTTGACAAGCTCAGCTCCTCTCTTCACCTGACTGTCCGGAACATACACAGATCTGATGATGATTACAAAAGCAGTCATCAACTTGCAACCTAGAGTGTTCTGGTGCCATATTTTCATACATGATGTTCATCTTGGACAAACTGGGGATACAAGTCACCTCTCACCAAGGGCCACTCCAGACTGGAACAGAGTATAACCCGCTCCAGGACACTGGTTCCTGAGCCCGTGCGTTGAGGTGAGTTTGACTATATCTCTCAACCTCACGCCTTAGCTCAGGCTGCTTCCCCACCAGAGGGGTGACATTCATTGTCCCCCATAGCCAGTCTCGATAGCCGGGGATCTGTCCACCAGGGCCTTCCCTGCCCGAAACTCATTGCACTCGACCCCTACAACAACCCCCTGTGGGTGGTGGGCCTGCAGGAGGGTGGGCTCATGTCTCCTCTTCGGGCACCACAGGCTAATGCCCAGCTACAAGATGCTGTTCCTTGAACTCCCTCCCCAGGCCTGGCTCCTGGGTGGGGCCCTGGCATCCCTATCCCCTATCCTGGACAGGGTAAACCGTTCCCTTGATGTGTCTTTCATGGAGGTCTTCTGAATTTCTCTTTGTCTGGCCCCTCATCCAGGACCATTTTTTCATGGGAGACCATACTAGAGAGCAAATCCCTCAGACAACATAGCTCCTCGCACAAAACCCTTCACCACGCTAAGGTGGTGATTCATGGAGGAGTTTACAGTTTTAAAAGCCAGTAAAATTCATTTCTAGTCTTTGGGATTTAGTAATTTACGATGAAGTATGACAACATTGGGTGGTATCTATTGCAGCGCATAGAAAATTTAGGCATGCACTCTATTAAGTGCCCTTGTACATTATCCAAATGCAGGGATAGTCAGATAAATATGTTTTCTTTCTTTACAGAGAGGAACTGGGGAAGAACATCAATGCCGATGAGGCAGCAGCCATGGGTGCAGTATACCAGGCTGCTGCCCTGAGCAAGGCCTTCAAGGTCAAGCCTTTCTTGGTTCGAGATGCAGCTGTTTTCCCTATTCAGGTCAGTGTAGGTCCTTCACTGCCTCAAACTGATGAGGAATGGAAATCACACTGTTAAAAATTTGTAATTGGTGAAGTTTTCTACAAGCTTTGATGGTATATGAGCTGTATTAGTCTAATTAGAGTAATGAGAAATCCTGAACACTATCCACGTTAACCCTGACCACATGGGATGTCATGGTGTTAGGTGGAGTTTACCCGGGAGGTGGAGGAGGAAGAAGGTGTCAAAACCTTGAAACACAACAAACGCATCCTGTTCCAGAGGATGGCACCCTACCCTCAGCGCAAGGTCATTACATTCAACCGTTACAATGATGACTTTGCTTTCGAGATCAACTACGGCGACCTCAGCTTTCTCAGTCAGGAAGACCTCAGGTTGGAGTTCTTTGAGAAAGTTTGCTTTTTTTTTTTTTTTTCTTTTATTGTGCACATAAATTTCAACAATGTTCCTGGCATGTCTGGAAGTGGTAACAAAACCCTAATAAAACAGCAACCAAAGAAAAGAGGGAACAGGAAGTTTTGATATGTTATTAACTTGTCTAATAATCAATAGATCTGTTTTTGAGATTCAAATGTACTTTGGCCCATTACTAAACGCCCTCTTGATTTAATTGGATTTATGTGTAAAACCATATTTCTTGTTACAGTGTGTTTGGCTCTCTGAACCTGACCACAGTTAAGCTGTCTGGCGTAGGCAGTAGCTTTCAGAAGCACACAGATGCAGAGTCAAAAGGAATCAAAGCCCACTTCAACATGGATGAAAGTGGAGTGCTCCTGCTTGACCGGGTCAGTTAAACTACATTTAACTGAGCGTCTTCTATAAACACTCACTTTTGATGTTTTTGGGGGAAAATGCTTTAATTAAAAAATTTCAGCTTTCTGGTAGAGCTTCAGCAAAAGCATCAAGTACTGCACTATCATTTGGATCTTTATAATCATTAAACCCTCTGGTTATCATAGTGGTTAGTGAGCATTTTTGAATTTCAAGCCAAAAACATTTGAATCCAATATAATGTGCTCATCTCAAAGAGGAAAAGGTGAAATACAAATGTCTGAGGGTTAATGGGCCACTGACTACATATTAGCCTGTGCAGTGTTCATTGGGAAACTTGGGGAGGTTTTTCTTTTGCTTGAATATCAAACAGTTGAAATAAATTTTAGTGAGCCATCTTCTCATACACAGGTGGAGTCTGTCTTTGAGACTGTTGTGGAGGAAAGAGAAGAGGAATCAACATTAACTAGTAAGTTTTTTGCAAACATGAATCAGTGCTTGAACCTATTTTCAACTCGCACTGTTAACATGAGTGGTATTAGATCAGACTGATGTGTTATACAGACATTTTTACTGCAGCAGCTCAATACAGAGCAGAACTAAAAATGTGTGCACACATCAACCTGACTTGTTGTCAGCCAGTTTATTTCCTAGCAAGGTGCATTAATTAACTGCATGTGCAGTTATCCAGATAAAGCTGATACAACCCCAACAAATCTCCTTAAGTGCTAGATGGTAAAACCACCACTTACAGCTACCTGTTCAATCCACTACAAAGTAGCAAAATCTAGCTTGAGAAGTGGGGCTAAAACGTTGGATTGTTGCTTAATGTTTAGCATTTATGTTGATTATGTGTGTCTATATTCTGCAGTTTCCTTGCTTCTTTTCATCTTTGCTCATTGTGCTGCTACAATAGCTACTATTCTGTCGGGCAATTTTTCATATCTCTGACAGATGGTGTTTAGACTCAGTTTTCTTCTTCCTGTGTTTCAGTGAAAGTTACTGTTAAAAAATGATTAGCTTAAGGCCAACTTAATCCGTTTCAGTCATTCATGGCAGACCAATGTGCACTCCAGTGTCCAAGGTCATTTTTAATTGAGTTTGTTTTTGTCATGAAATTATTCATCAAAGCTTTTTGTTGTAGGTGTTTTTGTTTTTAAGATTAACACATGTTTACTTCACTGGTTGGTTAGAACCCCCATTCTGCTTAATTTTTGCAGTGGTGATTGATCTTGTGCATCCTTACCTCTTATACCATCTTATGTATATTTGGTTGTATACGTATATGATGTTCTGATATTGGTATGTTTTTTTATATGTCCTAAATAAATAAATAAATGTAGTTTTGCAGGGCTGCAACCTGTTTTGTAGCACATGTGAACCATCATAATTTAACTGAAGCAATGACTTGCTGTCTTTCAGAGCTGGGTAATACCATTTCCACCTTGTTTGGAGGGGGATCCTCAGACCCTGCCCCAAATGTAACTGAACCTGTCCAGGTAACTACATCTCTATCAAAGCAACACATACTGCGACAGTAATCACAAGTATTGGAAAGACTAAACCAGTGTGAATTCTTGATTGATGCATTTTGATCCAGATAAACGGCCATGTGAGATTTAGTTTTATAATTATATTATTAAGCTGAAATGTTGTCCAGCACTGTAAATACAGGGATGGCATTACATTATAGCTAATATTGGCTCTGGATTTGTTGTGTCTAGGATGAGGAGGAAGTACCTCCAGAATCTGGAAAGGATGGTAAGTATGAAGACAGCAAGGATGAGGGACAGAAGGACACGGCTGCCAAGGAGAAGCATGAAGATTCAGGGAAAGACTCAGGTGAAGAAAAAAAAGAGAAGACTGAAGAGGCAGGCAGCAAGACTGAGGCCAAGGTAAGATCTGCATATGTTGTACCTCGAGAAACATCTTCATGTTTGTCTGCAGCTTCTTTTTTTTCATTTAATTTAGCAGTGTGTCAAGGCTAATCTCTTAAATTTGAAAAAGATTTGACACACGTGGTATTGAAAGTAGTCATCTCTCTGCTGGTGAAGGAAGAAAAGAACAAAGAGAAATCTGCAAACGGTGAGGCAGAGAAGGAGGCAGAGAAGAAGGCCAGACCTCAGAAAAAGAGCAAAATCTCTGAAGACATTGCAGTGGAACTGCTCATCAATGACATCCTCGACCCCACGGCCGATGAGTTGACATCTTCTAAGAAGAGGTAAGTCTTGATTTTCATTTATTTTCTGCTCTGGTTTCTCTGTTTTACCCGCTAAAAATCTTTGTGGTTTCAGGTTGCGGGATTTGACAGACCGAGATCTGGCCAAACAGGAAAGGGAGAAAACACTCAACAGCTTGGAAGCATTCGTATTTGAGACACAGGTAAATGACAGGGACATCTGGAAGTGTGTGTGTGTGTGTGCGTGTGCTGTTTTAACTTAAAACTATACAAGCTTACATTAATTACAATTGGGAAGCATCGAGGCAGCCCCAGACTATAACACTTCCTCCACCTTCCAAAAAGTTCAACTTGTGTCTTGTCAGTCTACAGAATATTTTCCCAAATGTCTTTTGGGATCATCAAGATGTTTCCTGGCAAACTTTCTTTGGCCTTTGTGTTCTTTTTGATCAGTGGCTTTGGCCTTCAAGGGATCCCGTCTTTTTTGTCATTGAATCACTGACCTTAACTGAGGGACGTGAGGCTTGCAGTTTTTAGATGTTTTTCTCAGTTCCTTGGTGGGTGAGTCGTCAGTGCACTTTTGGAATCATGTTGGTAGGCTGGCCACTGCTGGAGGTTCCCCACTGTTGAGTTTTCTCCGTTTGTGGATAACGGCTCTCACTATTTGCTGGAGTCCCAAAGCCTTAGAAATGTCTCTGTAACCCTTTCCACACTGACAGACATTAATAACTTAGTTCCTTTAGATCGTGGTGTAATGTGTTCCTTTTTTATCTGTTTTTATTTATTTATTTAGCTCTACTTCAAAATGGCATGTTTTCATTTTCTTGAGTTATCTTTATCTAATATTAAAAATTACTTAATGATATAAAACATGTAAGTGTGACAAATATGGGGGAAAAGAGAAATCTGGAGTGTCCTCGTACGGTTCTTTTTCACAGCACTGTACCTCATTTTTCCCTGTAAGGGCTCAAGAAGTGTGTATTCTTTCTCTAGGACAAGCTCTACCAGGAGGATTACCAACGGGTGGTGACCGAGGAGGAGCAGGAGCAGATCTCAGCCAAGCTGAAAGAGGTGTCTGAGTGGATGGACGAGGATGGGTATGCTGCCACCACCAAACAGCTGAGAGAAAAACTGTCTCAGCTGAAGAGCCTGTGCAAGGACATGTTCTTCAGGGTGGAGGAACGGCGCAAATGGCCGGATCGCCTGGCTGCCCTGGAAACCCTGCTCAATACTTCTAGTTTTTTCTTAAAGTAAGTGGTTAGAGGGAAGAAAATGTGAGTAGTTTCTTGTGGGCCAGGAGTTTTGTGTTGACTGAGTTTCTGTTTCAAAGGAGCGCCAGACTGATCCCAGAGAATGACCAGATCTTTACTGAGGTTGAACTAAACATGTTAGAAAAAGTCATCAATGAAACAATGGTAGGTGGTGAATATTACCTTTCTGTGCTATTCTCACATTTTAAAGACAGAATTTTCAATAATGGTTGTAATATTTTTAAAATATCAGAAAATGCTTTCCTCTTGAGAGAAAGCCGAGGCTGCTTGCTCTGACTTGATCTACCTTTACCTGCTTAACAAGATATTTTCAAACTGTTTTCACACAGTTTGAGCCTCCATGTTAATTAACTGAGCTTCATCTGTGAAACATCTGTCTACTACAGCTGTGGAAGAACGAGACAGTGGCCGAGCAGGAGAAACGCTCTCCAAAAGAGCGACCAGTCCTGCTGTCCAAAGACATCGAGTCCAAGCTGGCTCTGCTTGATCGAGAGGTCAACTACTTGCTTAACAAGGCCAAGTTTGCCAAGCCCAAAGCCAAAGCCAAGAACAGCACAAGCACAGATAAAAACAGCAAGACTAACAGCACAACTGAGGAAAAGGTCATCCCGCCGACAGAGGAGAGCCCAGAAACCGAGAGCGGTGGGTCAGACAGAAAAACGTGCACTTATTCTTTCTCCATGATTCTGGAAGAAGAATTACAAGTGTATAAATAACTTCTCTCATATATAACTTGTTTATTTCAGATACAGGAAGTCCAGAGGAGATGCCCCCTGGCGACACTCCACCCACTGAGGAGAGTACCCTACTTACAGACTCAGACAGCCAATCACAACCCACAGAAGAATCAACAACTACAGGTCAGCACACCCATTTGTAAGGACGTGGAGAACATTAAGAGTTGGAAATGCACACAGTCATGTGAATACGCAAGTTTTCATAAGACTTGCTGCAGTTATTACCGCTTCCATAGAAATTAAGTAGTAGTGGACCCTGCATCTCGCCCTATGGCAGCTGGGATAACCCACCCCCCAGAATTTAGTCATAGCAAAAGACACCAGTGTGAAACTAATGTACACAAAGCTGAAGCTCAACTTACTTCCACTGATATAATGTATTTGCCAAAAGAGGAAGAACCCAAACAGAATTTGATAGTTTACATTTAAACTGGATGGACTGTAACACCTTTGAAATGAAGTGTATCACATCAGATCTACCATCCGCAGAGCACAGCAGCAGCCAGCTCCGTGCCTCTCCATTTGTCTCAGACCTCCACAGCTCCGTGTGGGAGTCTTATTAAAATAGTGCTTCATTTAATCTTCACGGTATCTGCAGTCTGCAGAGGGAGGGTGGTCACTGCGAAGCTTCTAAACAGAGTCCACGTAAAGCCACATACACTCAGTATTCACGCTTCCCATCTCTGTCCTCTTTTCTAGGAACACTGGAGAGCGCCCAGCCTGAAAACCACATAGAGGATGAATTATAACAGCTGGAACTGTGAATGAAAAATAACCATATATTTATTGACAGTGTCTAAATGTTCAACTTCTTTCTCAGTCTTTTTTTTTTTTTCCTCTTTTGTCTCATTGGCCTGTTTTTTGACCTGCTGGACACTGAGTGGACATGAGTTGGAGCTCTTGTCCGTTCCCTGTCTTGTGGGTTTCATCATGGATTCTGTAAGCGATGGATACCACAGAGAAACAGTTTAACATGAGTCAAGCCCCGGACTGCATCCTTCCAGACAAAATGCTTTCCATGTCCAACTCCATAATCGCATATGTGCTGATTCAGAGGGAGCTGTGTGGCCAGTTCAAAATGTCTGTAATAACAATATTTGACAAAGTTGTGTGCTTTCCTCCTCCTGATTAGTCATGTTATTCCTGGTCTGTCCAGTGCACTGCCCACCCACCCACCCACCCATGGAATGTTGTTGTGACGTTGGTGTAGTACAAACTGCTTCATGGTCTTGGTCACAGCCAGGGTGGAGTCGATACCTTTAGAGGACCGCCCATTTTTGTTTTGGCACCAGCCCACAATTGATTTGGCCCTGCAGGTTTCTGCCAGTAATGGAAAGTGTCATTTAGTACATCAAATGTAATTATTGACTACATAAACGAAAAAAACATTTGCTAATTTATTGAAACTTAGCATTACCTGTAAAATTTCCCTATTGAAGAAAAATGTAGAAGAGACCACAATATGCAAATTAGAGCTACAACCAACATCACACATGAGGAGAAATGCTGTGCGTCCAGTATAATCAGACTCTGCCTTTCAGTGATAAGTGTCTTAATTTCAGTTTGTTAATTTTGGTACTGGATGGATATTTAATTTATTGGTAAAGGTTCTAACATTAGCAGAGCCCGGAAACTCTCATCCATCACCTGCATTTTTGTTCCCTCATAGGCTAGATAAATATTACAAAGGTGAAGAAGACATTCACATGCTGGGGTCCATTATGCACCATTTAGTTTTAGTAATGAGCTATTCAGATGGCCCCGTCTGTGCGGACAGAACAAAAGAAAAGGGTTCCCAAATGGTGATAATTTAACAACACTTTGTTCACATCACGCCTCTTGCTGTTCGGACCGGCTGGATTAGCAATGAGTTTTTCTACTGGTGCCAATAAAGCTTTTGAGAAGCGCTTGAATGTCATTCGGTGATGCCACTTTGACTTTTCAGAGGTGTTCAATGGCTTTGTGGTTATTCAGTGTTTTCTGTTAGAATGTGGGGCTGAGGCTACGGGGATTTGGTCTACTGTGTGCTTCTCTAAATATTGCAAACAAAGAAAGCAGATGACGACAATTTGGACTGGGAGATGCAAACGATGTATTTCTAAACTGTTAATAAAAGTATTTTTTGTTTTTAATTTTGGAGGCACGTTGAAGAGTCTTCCATGTGTTCCTCAGTTTTTACAAGTGTGTACCTTTAACTACAGAACTTCTTAAGGCATTGCCCCTGTTTCACCATATTCCCTTGATTGTAACCACTGATTTAGGCTGCTCCTTCAAAGTGCTATGAACTGACAATGATTTTACACATGTAGTCGTCCCATCATAAGCGTATTTCTTATAGTTCCTCCTCAAATTTTTCAGTATTTGTCCATGGAGGATGTCACATGTCATTGCTTTGTATAAGAACAAGCAACCAAATGCCTGCTAGCAATACTGTTGTGAGTGAACAAGGAGTACAGGACTAAGCAGACAGACCCGCGGCGTTCCTCGGATCAGGAAGGACCAAGTGCATTTACCAACTCTCACTGCCTGGCTCCTGATTTGAGGAAGTCAAAAATCCATCTGCAGATGGATGTCCCAACAAAAGGTCTTTGATTTTAAAGTTTCAAAGAAATGATTGTGTTGTAATCACTGAATGGACTAGTATTTATATGTAGTGCTTTTCAAAGTGCAATAACACATTTACACAGGTAGTTTTCACTCTTGTGGACGTGCAGCCGACTGAAAATCTTGGATGAGTTTGAGTTCTGTGAATGCAATAGCTCAAGAAGGTCATGTAGAATTCAATAGCTATGTCATCTGTGTATTTTATCATATAGTGTTCTCATACTCTGCTGACAATCTGTGACACCTTGACAACCTTTCTTTTATTTCTGAGCTGCACAGCTGTCAGTGCCACTTTCAGTCTTTTGACAAAATGCCAGTCAAAGCTTTTCCCCCATTTGCATTGAGTGAGTTTTCATAGGAACATTCCTGCTGTCGCGCTGTGAGCTTATAGATTTTCACCAGGCACAATTCCATGCTTGTTTCAATTTAGATTTCTTGCCGTTAATATGAGCATTGCCCAGAATTTACCCGACTTAATTGCTTAGCTTTGCCAGAAGAAATTGTGAAACTCACCTGGTATGGTGACCAGAAGCCAGGCCTAGTAAAATAAAGAGATATTTTTATGTTTCTGCATGTACTAGTAAACATGTCAGTTGCGGTAAACAGAATAGTTAAAATCTTGAATACGTTGCAACAGATATGAAAGATTTAAAGTGCACAAAGCACAATGGTGTCAGTTATTGCACATAGACTGATCACACACATTGCCTCCCATATGCAAAGAACCATCAAGAGTTTTTTAGCTTGAAAACAATTTTAAGTGTTCAGCAAAAAAAACAAAAAACCCTCTAACCAACAGTGAGGCCTTTGGGATGGAAAGAATGGGTCTAAGAAGCTGGTGGATGTGTTGTATTAGCTCATCTGATCAGTCACTCAAGCAAAGTCAGCCTTAAGAGAGTAACATACTGTTATATAACATGTTGAGTAGGCTGTTATTCAGAAAGCCTTATAGGAATACCCAGCTGTAGTTCACTGGACTTGGGGACTTGGGGTTCAGGGTCTTGCTCAACATGCAGACTGGAGCAACTGGGAATACATCCATTGACCTTCTGATGGGTAGACAACCTGCTCTGTCTCCAGAGCAGTGATGGTTCTACAGTCTTACAGCTGCCGGGAGGAAGGATCTGCGGCTCCTTTGTGCATCTAGGATGCAGCAGTCTGTCACTGCAGGGGTTCTCCAGCTCAGCAACAGCTTCGTGCATGGGGTGGGAGACCCTGTCCATCAGTGATGTTTTTTTGGTCTGAGTCCTTCTGTCTGCCGCCACCTGCACTGAGTCGAGAGGACGTCCTAGGACAGAGCTAGCCTTCCTGATGAGCTTGTCTATCTGCTTCCTCTCAGCTGTAGATAAGCTGCTGTTCCAACATACAGCTGCATTGAAGATGGCTGATGCTACCATAGTGTCATTGAAGGTCTTCAGGAGCGCATCAGTGTTGTGAGTCCAGTCCAGTTTATTGTTCAGGTGAATGCCCAGGTACTTATAAGAGTCCACTATCTCAATGTCCACTCCCTGGATGTTCACCGGTGTCAGTGTGGTGGGTCTGCGCCTGTGGAAATCCACCACCAGCTCCTTGGTTTTAGCAGTGTTGATCAGGAGGTGGTTCCGCTGGCACCAGCCCATAAAGTCCAGAGTCCACTGTCTGCACTCTGAGTCATCCTCACCTGTGATGAGGCTAACTACGGCAGAGTGGTCAGAGAACTTCTGCAGATGGCAGCGTGGGGAATTGATGGAGAAGTCTGCAGTGTAGAGGGTGAAGAGGAACAGTGCCAGAACAGTTCCCTGTGGGGCCCCGTACTGCAGACCAGCCTGTCAGAGACACAGCCCTGTGTCCTCACGTACTGTGGGCGGTCAGTGAGGTAGTTCAGTATCCACTGAGACATGTGGTGGTCCACTCCTGACCGCTCCAGCTTGTCTCTCAGAAGTCCTGGCTGGATGGTGTTAAAAGCACTGGAGAAATCAAAGAACATGATCCTCACAGTGCTACTACGCTTCTCCAGGTGGGTCAGAGCTCAGTCCAGGAGGTAGATGAAGTCATCATGCACTCCAATGGCAGGCCGGTAGGCGAACTGCAGCGGGTCCAACAAAGACAACACCATGAGGCGTAGATGGTTGAGGACGAGCCTCTCAAGGGTCTTCATTAGATGCAATGTCAGGGCTACCGGCCTGTAGCTGCCAGTGTTGTAGTACTCGAGATCGGTCTTGGTCTCGAGACCGGTCTCGACTTTTTGATGGTCTTGGTCTTGTCATGGACTCGACCTCATTTGGTCTCGGTCTTGTCTCGGTCTCGGACGTTGCGGACTCGGGATTTTATTTCAAGACCGGTCGAGACCGCAACTGTTGAAATATCACTAAATTGCCAAAATATTGTCCAATTTATTTGTTATTGGTTACAAAACC
>VUQK01037765.1:0-12988 GCA_015106715.1 Bujurquina vittata | reverse complement strand
ACATATTTCAATTTCTTTAGCCCCCGAAGTCAAGTGCATTCACCACCGTAGTGAGATCAAACGTGCACATTGTGAATGAAACTGCCCGTGCTCTGTGGCAGATTGCAAATTGCGCGGTGAAACGATACAGAAGCACGGAGCGATAGAAGCCGGGGCGGAGTCCGCAGCGCGCTCCGTGAGACGCAGAGAAGCGCAAACTTGCTTGGATTTGAATCGTTAGGTTTTGTATCCAATAAAGCGAGGATGTTAACAAATAAATTGGACAATATTTTGGCAATTTAGTGATATTTCCACAGTTGCGGTCTCGACCGGTCTTGAAATAAAATCCCGAGTCCGCAACGTCCGAGTCCATGACAAGACCGAGACCAAATGAGGTCGAGTCCATGACAAGACCAAGACCATCAAAAAGCGGTCTCGAGACCGGTGTCGACACCAAGACCGATCTCGAGTACTACAACACTGATATATATATATATATATATATATATATATATATGCCACAAAGCTGCCCAGAGGGTGCAAAATTCATGTATAGAGTATAAATGACGTAAGAGAAAAAGACATTAGATTTCAAAAGTTTAATGAAAAAATGATCACCAAATGAAAAAAAGAGAAAAATTGTGCAAAGGGGTTAAGGTCACACAAGTTTACTCCTCTCTGCTCCCATGTGCTGATCATTTTGATTTCTTCATGAGAAAAGGCAGAGGCACGTGATCAGTGCTGTTTATTTGTTTATGTCTGTCAGCGAAGTGACGCACTAACTACCAGGCTGCATTTTATTATACCTGGTGCAGCGGTGGAAGATGGTAAAGGAACGACCTAGTAAATTATGTAAATTACCTGAAATATAATTGCAAAACGTTGGTGGAAGAGCCTTCACACTCCCTTCTGCTTTCCAGTGTTGTGTGAATAGCTCCAAGTTTGTGCACTATTAAAAGAAATGCGCCTGCGCAAGAATGAAAAATCTCCGATAAAGGTTCAGTCTCTGAAAATATTTGCTCTAAATACAAAACACACATTTTAAAGGACATACGTTTAGTCTATTTTGATATTATCGTTTTTTAAAAAATGCATTTTTTTTTCAGTTGGTTTTACATACAAATTATATATACACATACATGTTGTAGTGATATGGTTATGTGTATGCATGTAGATGTATACACATGACCACAAAGATGCAGCGATTTAAAGAATATAGCCTTTAATGGTATCAGCGCGGCGTGCGTAATGCGCAGGCGCCGCGCTGATAGGGTAAAGCCTACAGACGACCAACCTGTACTTCCGGTGCAACCCAAACAGATGTTTTTTTAGTCGGAATCATCTGCGCTTTGTTTTTTTTGTCCTCTGCTCCTTGAACCATGTCCGCATCGGGGTTTATGCTCGTGATCTTCGCGGTGTCTGTGTGGCCCGGTGAGATGGAGGTTTTCTGCCTGGATCACTGCACTCCCACTAGTCGCCATTTATTCTGCTGTGTATAATAATGTAATGTAATGTAAGCCTATATCAGGCTGTTGTTGTTGGGCTTTTGTAAACTTGCAATACTTTTATAGTGTTGTAACTATTGTCTAACCAGTACTGAAGCTATTACGTGCACGCTTCTGTCTTATTTTCTGTTTCTTTTCTCATGTGGGTGCTTTAACTGAAGGAGACTCCAGGTTCATTATTGGCCCGTTGGCATTCATAAAGCAGGAATCTCTGGTAAGCTTTTATGACACTACTTCCCTAAAAACAGAACACACATACAATGCTGTACCTATTTAAAGGTGTAAATGTGGGAGTTCGATTTTTTCATTATTAATAAAATGTCATACAAACTGAGCAGTTCTGTCACTGTGGCTTTGGCAGACACTGGATATTTGTCCAGAATGCAGCCAGATCCTCCAGCTTTCTGCCAACATGATTTCCAGCAGCAACACTAAGGTAAAGGGCAGTTTCACTTTACTTTCACTTCATGCTTTCACTGGGCACAGGATGTGGGTTTGGGGAAATGGTTGCCACACCTTTGTAATATCTTAGCACAAAACAGATGACTAACTACTGTACTTTTGCAGGGAACTGTGTATGAAAGCTTACACACTTTGTGCCAACGTCTCCCTGAAGAGCAGGCATCAGAGTGTGACTTACAGGTGAAGACTTATCTGCCCAAAATCCTGCAGCAAACGCCTGACCATCTGGTGAGTTTAATCTCCAGTAAGGCGTTTTTTTTTTAGACTCACAGTGAACACTGTGGCATTCAGAGAGGTCTTTTACATCAAAATATTGGGCCTGTGTGTGTTTGTAGAAACCAGGAGAGCTTTGTGCAGCTTTTGGACTTTGTCCTCCACACAAGGAAGCGAAACTGCAGATACTTCCCCACCATGTGGCTGATGAAGATGAATCCAGCTCTGCACTTGCCACAGAAACAAAGACCGATGTTAGTGTCAGAAAGCAGAAGTTATAAAGTTATAAATTGAAAAGTGAAGTGAAACCTGAGTTAAACTGTGTGTGCATTATAATTCTCTCTCCAGAAGCAACTCAACCCAGTTTGCACCCTGTGTTTGTTTATTATCAAGAAGTTGGAAAGTCTTTTGCCCAAAAATATGACTGAGGTAATCTTTTCTTTATTTCAGTTTATTTAGATAACTTACCATCATCATCATCATCCATCATATAAAGTCTGTCTTCTCCTTTTTGTCCTGCAGGAGACTATAAAGAAGCTAATGGGAGAGGTCTGCGACCTTATACCCAAAAGTTATAAGGAGCAATGTGATGATTTCATCGACAAATATGGTGTCGAGATTGTGGAATTCCTTTTGTCTTCTGCTGCACCTCACACCATATGCACTCTTCTGCATCTCTGTTTGTTCAAAGAGCAGCCAGTTCCAGGTTTGTCTCATTTGAAATGTATCAATTCGGTCATTATTGGCCTGCAGGTTGGACCTGGGCCACTTCCTCAGTCACCTAATTCCTCTACTGATACTGATTCCCCAGAGGTGTTCATCCCTTCTGACTGTGAGTCATGCCGTACACTGGCTGCGCTGAGCCGACTACACCAGGGCCTCAACGCCACTGAACCTCAGACTTCTGCTTTCCTGCACTCAGTGTGTGCCTACCACCCTAACGCCATCCCCAAGGTCTGACTCAGCTTCTACTGATGCTCTTAGAACATCTTTTGCAATCTTTATATGTAACTTTAAAACACTTTAAGCCAGCAAACATTTTTATGATTGCTCAGCTGATTATACCGTATCTAATAGCCATTCTTTTACTTTATCCCAGACTATGAAAGGGAAATCTTTAAAGTGTGAAAGCATGAAAAACTGTCAATTTTCTTTTCAGTGTGAAGCCTTCACCAATATCTACGGCTCACAGCTGCAGAAGGTTTTGGGAAACCAGATGGAATATCCCCATGCGTGTGAAGTAAGGATAAACTAATATGTGCCCATCCTCCGTGGAAGGACAAAAGAGAAATCCTTTATGTCTAACCATGTTTGCAAATTATTACATTTCTAAAAGACGAGTTCTCTAAGTAGTCAGTGTGTGTACATCTGAATAGCAACTCAGCACTGACATAAATTTTACTATGGCCTGCTGCCAGACACTTTCTTTTTCCCAGCTACAAACTGCACAAACCTGTTTTGATCCACAGATTTATGATATGAAAAACTGTAGTCAGTGCAATACCGATGACAGAGTAGCCACTTCAATTCTCCCATACACCTGTCATTCTTTGGATCCATCTGTCTTGCAGAGAGCTGAACTGTGCATCACCTCGAAGCAGCTGGAACCGCTGGGAAAGAATCGTTGTACCTGGGGACCAAGCTACTGGTGCAAAGATGCTGAAACTGCTCAGGAGTGTGGTGTATGTGTTATTCCTTTATTATTGGTAGTTTAACTGATAAAAGAAATGAATAGCCATGTGAAAACTACAATACACAAACACATATTCAATTAGTTCTTCCACTGGCTGCCTAAAGATATGCATCCCAGGCTTTATTCTTCTGTTTACTTGATAGATTGAGTCTACTATAGCCAGTCTCTCTTTGGTAATAATTTAGCCTATTGATTCAGAGGTTGTTTTTTTTTCATGTTTAGTCCTTTGGTCACTAATACCACATTTTAGAATTGATCAGGGTCTGTGTGCAAAGACATCCGGCTCTACATGTTTTAGTTGTGCCACTCAAAACTCTTAATTACTGCCAAATACGTCATAATGTAATTTCTGACCAAAATTGGATGAGAATACATGGAAAAGTCATTTCCATTCTTCCATAATCTTCAGTTTATGTAATTTAGGGTCATGTTTTGGCTTGAGCCTATCCCAGCTGCCATAGGGCAAGCAGCAGGGTACACCCAGAAGAGGCTGCCAATCTAAGGCAGGGCTAACACAGAAAGACAGAGATAACTATTCGTGTTTACATTCACACCTACGGTCAATTCAGAATCATCATTCATGTCTTTGGAGGATGGGAAGAAGCCGGAGTACCTGGGCAGAACACATGCAGGAACGGGGAGAATGTCTGAACTCCGAAAAGCTCAATTTTCTTTAAAGGCCACGCATGACAGTTCAGCACGAGTAATTGTCTCTTCCTGTCCTCTGACATGCACAGAGGACAGAAGGCTCCGACTCTATGAGCCACTACAATTTGGATTTCAAGTCTACTTTGTGTTTTCTATCTGCAGAATCGAGTCTACTGCGAGAAATACATGTGGAAGAAGAATGAGTGAAGCCTGCCAGACTGACTGCAGCCATGTGCACACAATGGCCTATTTTCTACAAGTTGATTAATCTGTTAAATGTTTAATATCTGTGATGCACTTACATTTTTTATTTTTGTTGTTGCCATTTTACAAGTAAATTTTGCATCTCATATACTAGGACAGTCAATGAGACATATGAATGTTCCATATGAAGTTTCCGTTTTGCATGAAGTATTATGAAACTGAGGCTGGGATTCATCCTGATACATTAGTTCTGTGAGAAGAATTATTCTGTATATAATAGCTGTTATTATGAATGTGAAAAACTGCAACCTCTTTGTCCTTGTGCTAGTCACACACTGAGCCCAGTGTGTATTTAAGTCAATTTCAACAACTGACTGATCAACACAACTGGAAAACTGCTTCTTCTGTAATATTATTGCTCTTGTGATCACTTGTGGTGCAAATGACCACATACAAATAAAACTAATATAATTAAATTGGCGTGGTGTAAAAACTTTAACCCGCAGACACACACATGTGCTGGAGCTGGTTTATTTAGAAACTTCCACATAGTAAAAAGATAAAACTGTGAAAAAAATGATACATTTACATGTATTTGCTTCTTGTGGTTGTAAAGAATGACCTGATGCTCACTTTGATTCAATATTTTGTTACTGTTTTTATAATACCCAAGTAATTTCCAAAACAATCTCAAGACCTCAGCTCATCACAATGAGCACTACTCTGCCTCACACCCCCGTGTGGTTGTTTGTTTCTTCATTACTTTCTTGCCGCTTCCAAATCTGAGGGGGAGGAGGAAAAAAGCACAATCAGGAAATGGAACTCCTTGTCAAGTTAAATCATTTTTTACTTTACGATAAAATAAGATTCAGCTGACAACATTTCATACTGAAGCTTACAACAAAGGTCCTCTATGATCTTGTGCAAGATGTGTTAATGAGCTGCTCCCAAGCTCATTAACACATCTCGCCAAGATCACAGAAGATGCAACGATCTGTTTTTTTTTTTTAATTGTGCATGCAAAAACTGAGTGGTCGACTTACCTGGATGTAAGCCTCTGACAGTGTGATCATTTGGGGGAGAATGTCAGTCACCTGCAGGTCCTGCATCTCATACCACTTTCCAGTTCCCTGATTAAACACAAAGGCACATGGATACGGTTTACAACAAACCACATTTCATAAAACCTAAAATCATTCATTTGCATTCTAACAGCAATATCTGAAAACTCTAGATGCAATTTACATGATGCAGAACGTGTATTCTGTACGCTCCCTCGTTGGGTTTCCCATCATGCACAACGTTTGCAATAAGGTCATAAGTTGTGTTCTTCTCAGTGACTTGAGCTTCTTCTGTCAAGTATTCACGAAGATCTACATTCCTGTTGAAGCACACACAAAGTGATGACATACCATTATTTAAATCAAAGACAATCTATATACATACAAGAGATACAAGTCTTTGATCAAGGGTTACACTTTGAATACTTTGAAAATACAAACAGCACTCACGTGATAGGGAAGTTGACAATTGTGGGGTTCTTTTCCACAAAGAAGTTGTTCTTGGTGAATCGTTTGATGCAAAAAATGAGGTACGGAGGCAGTTTGGTCAACTGGAACCTTTTGAGAAAATTCTCTTTGTAGGTTTTGTATTCCTGAAATTAAATACAGGGAAAATGCACAGATTAGTTCTCACTGTTCAATTATTAAAAAACTAATTTCTAAATAAAACAGTTGATTAGATAATATCTTGAAGTTTAAAGGCCTCAATTGTAAACTTAAATAAATTTACACCCTCATTTAATATGTCTGCACACCTTTAGATTTCTACCCAAGAAGACTGAATGATGTGATTAAATCAAAAGTGCTACAACAAAGGATTAGTTTAAGGGTGCGCATGCTTATCATCTTATTGTTTTTTTTTTTTTTTTAAGTTTTCCCTAACATATTTGCTTGTTTTTCAACTGAACTGTTCAAACTGTTATGGGTCACAGTAAAAGTGGCAACATTATTTATTATGGTCTCGTGTTTTTAACATCACAAAATTTTATTCTCCAATTCTAATATTACCCCATAACATCAGACGGACTGTTGTGAACTCTCTACTCACACACATATACGTACACATATGTACATTTATATTGCATCAACTATCTCACTGCAATCTGCACCTTGTATATTCTTGCAATGCTGAGTTCATTATTACCTGGATCTATATATAACTAACATTCAGTCATTTGTATTTTATTCGGAATGCTACCTGGGTTGTAATTACAGTTGTAACATATTTATTGCACAGTGGTTATTTATTTATAAGTTATTTTAGTTAGATTTTATATTTATTATGTCATTGTTGCTCTGTGTGCCCTCAATTGCCCTTCGGGGATGAATAAAGTTTTCTGAATCTGAATCCATTTTCTTGTGTCGATTATACAAACCCTTTTCTGGTAAAACACTGTCATCTAGTGCTGAAATTTTTAGTTAGATTTGGCAAATTCTGCAAATTACTCCAGGGTCAACAGAAGTTCAGGCCACTGCCCAGCAATACTGAAATAGCAGTATTTGCAAGCTGTTTTGCTTTTATTTTGTGTTTGATTATCAAAGCCAGGAGGATTAAAAGAAACAAGTACCTTCTCTGTGCTGCCATTGAACTTGCCCAGGATGTTGAAAAGAGGGACCTGTGGGATTATAAGCTGTTCTTTCTCATCCTTGTACAGAGGTGCAGTTGGGAGGTCAAGGGTCAGGAACAGGAAGCTGGACTCAGACATCTGTTCCTGATACTCCTCTGTTGTAAGCAGCGCCTCTTTTTCCTCTGGTGGCTGTAATAGTTTGATAAACACACAGAACATATGGTACATATATGAACAGTTAGCAAAGCTTCATTTTAAGGCATGCACAAGTAAAGAATTTTATCAGATACTTAAATGAAGCTGATCTTTTCTATTACTAAAGTTAGGTCAAGTTCCAGATGATTTTAAAACACAAGCAAGAACCTCACCAAATCTGGGTGTGGAAGTTTCTTGGAGAAGATCCGCATGCAGCCTTGAAACGCTTTTGTAATGATAGCTATGGGGGAAGAAAGCAAAGAGGTTTAGTGGCCTTTTATTGACTGTCATGATCTTTTTCCTTTTCCCATTAGGGATCATCGGCCTGGATGCCACACCATCTCTAGCATCCCGTTCTGTTACATCAACCTCCTTCACAACATCCATGACACTCCCTTTCACTCTTGCTGCTGTCACAAATCACCCCTGAAACTCATCTCCACCTACTCAACCCTGCCTGCACTCTCTTCTTCACCTTTCTTGTGCACTGATGGTTGACCCCAGGTATTTAAATTAATTTACCAACACTTCCTCTGCCTCTTTCAGCTTTACTGTTACACCTGTCTCCCTCGTATTCACACACATGTATTCTGTCTTGCTTCTACTGACTTTCATACCACCACCTCTCAAGGTTCACTTCCACCTGCTATCACTACAGAATTACAGTATCATTTTTGAACATCATATTCCATAGAGACTCCTGCCTCACTTCATGTGTCAGCCTGTTCATCACCATTGCACAATCATAATATGATATGATATAATAAACATGTTTGACACACAGATTGCAGATTCTAAATGAATAGAAATTTAATTAACCATTAATACCATTAAGCTCATTTTAATATCGTTTGTATTACTGTATCGTAACCACTCACATGACTTCTTCTTTGTGCCTCCGAGAGCACCATGCAGGGCATTTAAGAACCATGTCATGAAGTCCACAGCATCACCTGCAGAACAGAAAAGAACAAATTAGGACTACAACCTATTTTCCACAGAACATGTGTTGTAAGCCTTCCTGAGGCCAGAAAGTATAACTTGATCAATTTTAGAAAAATACCTTGCTTTGTAATTTGGAAGTTCTTCTTGCTGCACAGCACTACAGCCTGCAGCATCTCGTGGGGAGAAACATGGGCCTTAAAGTTTCTTGGATTCCAAAGTTTGCGCATCAGCTCACCAAACCTCTGCACCAACAGAAACATGATGTCTCCTGGAGGCCTGCGGATTCCTCTGTAGTTTTCCTCCTCCAGGAAGTAATTTCGCAAAGGTGGAACATTAGAAAAAGCCTTGAAAGGAGAGACACAAATGAAAATGAATGATATTATTCCGCAAATTTACACCAACCAATAAGATCTACAGTCGCAGATGTCCATACCTGTAACACCACATTGGCATAGTCATTGGCTTTAATGTTGTTGAGCCCTACAATGCCCGGTAGGTACGTCGTGCCGTCATAGGCTCTGTACAGTTTACCCTGCTTGTCCAGTCCTGCAATGTGCTGCTTGGTGAAAGTTGGTTTCAGGACATACTGTAGAGAGAGGTGTCAACAAATCAGTCGTTTGTGTTAACTGATAAAAAAAACAGAGTTAGAAAAACTGACAGAATCAAACAGAACATTATTAGTATCATATCATTACACTGTAAACATTGGTGCTTTACAACAACTTCAATCAATCCTGTAACAATTTAGTCTTGTAGCTATTTATTCACTGAATTCAGCTTTAAAAAAAAAATCACTAAATTCAGTATGTTTTGACTGTGAGTTCATCTCCTGGGGTCCATCAGAGTTCACATAACTATATAACAGCTCTATCTGTGCAATATCGTTTACACCACTTGACTCATCGACATGAACCAAAATCTCCGAGCAATATTTCCAACACTTTGTTGAATCTATACCATACAGAATTCAGGCAGTTATGAAGGCAAATGGAGGTTCAACCTGGTAGTACCTCAAAGTAACCGGTGAGTTTACATGAATTCCAGTTTTAGTGTGAAAAGCAGTCCTTTACTTACTGTGATGTCTTCCAGTGAAGAGTCAATGATCTCATAGTTATCTGGCAGACAGTAAAACTTGAGAGTGTGCAGGTTGAGGAACACATGATGGCTAAACTGTACGCTGTGAGTGTAGGCATGAGACTTCAAACCTCTTCCTACAAGAAAGCAAACGCGAATCAATTCATGTACAACAGGGCGTCTGATCCCCGGTTAAAATGCCTCCAGAATTTGCCTACCTTGAAAATATTTCCCACATATAAGACAGGCATAGACATTGATGTGGGAGAGAGATATGGAGCAGAGCTTCTCAAAGTCAAAGTCCAGCACACTCCTGTAGGATTGAGGCACAAATGTGAATTCACCTGCAGAGGTGGAAAACAAATTTTGGCATGCACAGTCGACTCCGTCCTACCTGTTTATGGTGTCAAGATATGGGCAGTGGCGGCTTCTTCGGTCTTCCACTACATTTCCTCGTCCAACTTTGGCTGCCACTGCAACGTGAAGCGATCAAAAACCAAAAATATCAACTCAGACCATGTACCATCGATTCAAGCAAAAAGCTAAACATGCTAACTAGCTTAGCTTTAAGGTTGTGAAGCCGGTGTGCTGGTTTTCAAACACCAGGTGCTTTTAAAATGAGCGGTATCTTTAACTACACATTGGCGATATTAATTGCTCCATCTCCGTGTTACTGAGCCGTGACAAAAACCAAATGCACCACCAGCTAACAACAAAACTATGGGCTAACCAAACGCAGGGCACGCGTTTGACGAAAATCTACTTACCTCCGTCTTCGTTGTCATCATCATCTAAATCCGCCTCTCTTTCTCGCTTCAAAGAAACCATAGCAGTAGATAGATTTCAAAGCAACAGCGCAAAACCCAAAAGTTTATGTTATTTGGGAAGAGTGATGAATGGGTCAAACACCGTGCGCCTCGAAACTCGCGGCGGTAGCAAGTAGCAGACTAAAACCTAACCCGGAGTTTGAAAACTCAAGAACCCTGCATCGACTCTTAGTATGTGACCAAAACTAAAGTGATTACTGGCAGATTTCTAACGTGTAACCTGGTTTTTGGTGGGATTTTTTTTAATGTAAAAACGTTTCATGTTATGGTGCGCAGTTGTTATTTTTTTTTTATTAACTCCGGGAGCATTAGAATTGAACAACCTGTTATCGTTAGCAGTAGCTATATAGCTTTCTGAGCGTTCACAGTGTCCTGATAGGGACTTGTTGCAATCACCAGGGCATAAATATTATCGTCGTTTGAAAACGGTTTGCTGAAATGGATGTTTTAAGAGAAGAGGGGGTCCATGAGCTGAAATATAAACCGGGAGGCCGTTTGGACATGAGCCACGGCTTCCTGCACCATATCCGGAGGAACCAGATTGCTAGGTGAGTTCCTCAGCTACTATTAGCTTATGCTAGTAGGCAGTACACCAGCTCATTCAGTTGACATTCTCATCATTAGTAGTAGTAGTAAAAAATAATTATATTATGGAGAAAATGTTATCGTGTTAATGACACACACGCTTTTACCTCTCAAAATACATTGAGAGGTCGCAGAGGCCTGTTGACCACTTCTCTTTGATTTTAGGACACTAGAGAGCAAAATAACACAATGTAGGTATGTTACAATCACTGCATGATAGCCAAGCAACACAGTCTGTTGCTTGCTGTTTGTAGCTCCTGCTGATACTCTGAAGTGGTCTGCCAAAAACCGTGTTTCTGATCAAATAGGGGTGTGTGTTTTTTTACATGATTTTTTTGCTGTAATGTAGGGGGGGGGGTCTCCCTGGACAGCTTCTTTTTCATTTTTTTTCTTCATTCTGTCAAGTCTCGTTATGAAAGGTTTTTCAAAAACCTCGCTGAAGTTAACGTGTCAGAACACTGATGGCACGTATGGACATCAATTTAAAGTATATGGACGTGTAATGTTATGTTTCAACTTGAAACTGTTAAAGTTTCATCAAGTTTTCTTGATCAGAAAGTAGTTTAATAACGTAAGGAAAATGGCCATTGTCAAAGCGACAGTCCATGGCGGCCAATGCAATCAACAAATGAAAATAAAGTCAGTTAGTTTAGACAAAATTAAACTATTCTGTTTGTTATAAAGCGTTTTCTCCCCTATTACATTTTCTCTTTGCCATACTTCTTCCTCTCTTTGCTGAAAAATTTATTCAAATATTGATTAAAGTCAGAAAAAAATACTAACTTTTCTGCATGTACTGCACTTTGAGATCACAGTTTTCATTGATTATAATGGTAAAAAAGTGCACGGTAACGGAGTGGTTAATCGGGTGTAACCTCATTATTATTTGTGCTATTAGTGTGGTTTTGGTATCAAGATTTAATTTTTTCCATGGTCTTTCTATCTAGATGGGTTTCAGATGTAACTGGAAATAATGAAAATTTTTGTAACATTACCTACACACTGCATCTTGCAAAACCTGTGTTAAATCAATGCACGCATCCGTTGCCAATTAAGAACAATCCAACTATTTTCATAGGTTGTATTTGTAGAGTACCTGGTTGATGCTTGTATTTTTATGGGTATGTAGTATACAACCTTAGATCTGCAAATATATCACAGCATGTTTTACACTAACTGGGTGGTAAGTATAGATTTTATTTCAGTTTTTGAAATGCATTTCAGTAAAACAAATGCTGAGGAATAGCCTATTTTTATAATGCATTTGTTGAAAAATATATCAAGTATGGGTAGACTAATATACAGCTGTAGTCAGAAGTTTACATAAATGAATTTCATTGTCATTTAGGTCTTTTAAGGACTTCTTTCAACTGTTCATTTTCCAGGATGGAAATATTGTACAGCATACATCTTTAAGGATTTGAGGATTCAAGAATTCTTTGTCATTCACATTGCATTTGCATGCAGGGGAACAAAATTCTGTTCTCAGGTCCCAGTGTTGCCAATGTAACAGTTATGACATTCAGGGAATTAAAAAAAATAATAAATGAATTTAAATAAAAATTATATAAAAAATATATATACACTGCTCAAAAAAACAAAGGAAACACTCAAATAACACATCCTAGATCTGAATGAATGAAATATTCTCAATGAGGCTGTGTAGTGTTTGTGGCCTCCACGTGCCTGTATGACCTCCCTACAACACCTGGGCATTCTCCTGATGAGGTGGATAGTCTTCTGAGGGATCTCCTCCCAGACCTGGACCAAAGCATCCG
Source organism: Bujurquina vittata (assembly GCA_015106715.1). Lineage (NCBI taxonomy): Eukaryota > Metazoa > Chordata > Actinopteri > Cichliformes > Cichlidae > Bujurquina > Bujurquina vittata. The sequence continues at coordinate 251 of VUQK01037765.1, read as the reverse complement.
CCAACTCCTGGACAGTTTTTGATGCAACGTGACGTTGGTGGATGGAGCGAGACATGATGTCCCAGCTCAATCGGATTCAGGTCTGGGGAACGGGCGGGCCAGTCCATAGCTTCAATGCCGTCATCTTGCAGGAACTGCTGACACACTCCAGCCACATGGGGTCCCCAGGAACCCAGGGCCAACCGCACCAGCATATGCTCTCACAAGGGGTCTGACTGCCTCATCTCGGCACCTAACAGCAGTCATGCTAC
>VUQK01037763.1:31453-47298 GCA_015106715.1 Bujurquina vittata | reverse complement strand
TTGATCTGCCAACTGAAAACGCAGGCACTGTGGCAGAGCCCTGTTGAATTTGTCTCTGTGCACCTGTCAAACAAATGCTTCTAAATCAAAAACCATACCTCCTATCAAAATAGTTTTGAACTGTGAGCGTCAGAAGGACTGACTCTAAACAGTGGTGTCACTTTTATTTTTCTGTGTTCAAAAATGAAGTCACGTGAGCAGTTTCAAAAAGGGGCTCGTTTTGGGTTCTGAGAAAATCAGCTCTCGAAAATTACTATAGTGGCGAATGGAGGAGGAGGAGGGTACTGTCTCTGCTTGAACCGTCACAGTTTGAAAAGTTTACATTTGTCAGAGTTAAGAGACACATTGTGTGAAAATAGAGAACCGGCTCTACGTTTTGATGGTGAAATGATGGCTGGAGAGTGAACGCTGTAGTTTAGAGAGAAATTTTTCAGCTGAAAATTTTGAAGCCTTCCACTCTGAGGTTTGGAATGCGCACTCTAGAAAATCGATAAATCTGAAAATGTCCTTAAACTTAAACCGTCACTGTTCATAAACCATAAAAGATATCAGCAAACCGAGTGACACCTGAATAGCCGAAAAGCATGGCTTCGTTTTAAAGCTCGAATGATGTCTCTAGCTGAAAGTATGCTGAAGTTATGCAAGCTCAAAGCCGAATGAATTTGACGAAGAGTTGAAAAATTCCCCATTCCCCAAAAATAATAAATAAGTAATAATAAAAACAACAACAATGCTGTGAATGCTTGCGTCTAAGCGTTCACAGAATGATCACATCGATAGTGCACTGCCGTAAATATGCAGTAGATGGCGCGCTTGCGAAGCTAAGCGCCACTCTCCAAACTGTGAAACCACAAGCTTTTATTTTGAAATTTGTCTGGCAGGAAGTCCAGCTACACCGGCCGCTACTGCGAGATTGATAGACCAGCAGCAAACTCCTGCGTGCGCGTGTGTGTGTGTATGTGTATGTGTGTGTGTGTGTGTGTGTGTGTGTGTGAGAGAAAGTAAGCTTTGAACCACAGCACACAGTACGAGTTGGTCTCAGTGCCGAAGTCACTGCTGCGGCTTTCGAACTGCGAGCTGGAGCTGTGTTAGCGAGAGGGTGACTCCCCGCGCGAAGTGGATCCAGTGGAAATGATCGACTAATTTACGGTCAGTCTCTAATTTTAACCTTGCGATGTGAGGAATCCTGCTCGGTTGGTTTAACACCTCGCTCCTATGTGTTTAGTGTCTTCATGTGCTGGTATCAAACCTTTTAGTCTCGTTATAAACTATGACAGCTTTTTGAAGGCATGCTTTTGCTGCTGCTGTGCTGTTCTGATTTATTCGGGCTCAGCCCGGCTGTATGCGTGATGAAACCGGAGGAAGAATCTTGGCTCATGAAACCACATGTTGCTCATATTTAGTGCTTTTCCACCCGCCCGCCAAAGCAGAGAGATAAATCACAGGTTGTGTTAAAAGCAAACAGAGGGAAGAAACAGCTGTAAAAAAATTACTTCACTCCCCACTGCTTGCATTCATTTATTTATTTTATTTTTAGAACTGCTTGAGGTCGTCAAAGTGCCCCATTAAAGGGGCATGTCACCCTTTTTTTAATAAGTTGCCCTCTTCCTGTGCCTTTTTTAAAAGCCCTGGGAATGCCCTAAACACTCTTCCCATGATTCTGGATTTTGCTGGGATCTGGAATCCACTAGATCCTTGTTTCAGCTCAGTCACAGACACATTTATTTATGTAAGTGACAATTTGTATTTCATTTAGGAAGTGAGGGTGCAAGCACTGTCAGAACTATCAAGGAGAAATGAGAGGAATTCCTGAACCTGCTGTCATTACTCTATAATCACGGCACTTCCATTTTCCTGTCTTCTTCCATATGTCTTTTCAGTTCCATAAAATACATTTAATGCATGTCTGTTGAAATAGTTTTTTTCTGCATCAGAGCAGCTTCCTCTCTGACGCTCTCTATCAAAACGGACTTATTAAGTAAAGGTGGTGGTCAGCATCTGGATGGCTGTCTCTCACAGAGTGGGGTAACCTCCTTAAGCTACACACCCTGGTCAAGTTTAACTACTGGATGTTACTTGTAGGTGTACTGATGGTTAGGCTGTTCCACTTAGTGCTGCAGTCTATTCGTTTAGATTTATTTGTTTTGCCTCACATTCATGACAGCTGCGTTTTACTGAATCTTTGAGAGGATGTAAGTGTGTATGAGCATGAAATGCTCCCAAAACTTTTGCATGTGTAAAATAGTTCAGAAATGGTATGTTGCTACACAAATAAATTCAAATGCCACACTCTGGCCCCCACCATGACGTTGAATAAATTGGGGGGTTTTCAGGGGAATAAGTTACTTAAGTATGCGTTTTTTCCGTGACACAGCAGGGTGGTTAGTCAGAGGCTGAGAGAAGGATTGCGAGCAAGCGTGTCGAAGGTGAAGAAAGAAGATGATGGGAGAAAAGGACAAATTTAAAAAAAAGAAAGAGACAAGCAAGGAGAGGGCTGAGGGAGGGATAGAGGATAATAATGTAGGCAAGAGATTGTGGGGGGAAAAAAGGAGCATTTAATAGTGTGCAGGTCTTTGGGTTCAGCCTGGAGCTGCAACTAATGCAAGTCAGATGTTTATTCTTGAATGTTCCCGACACTGGTGCTGGCTGATGGATACGTAGTTACTAGTCTTTCTTACCATAAAATTGAATCAAGTTCTGTAATTTGGAACACACACACACACACACACACACACACACACACACACGACCCCCTAACCGCAATGCCAAAAGTGATACAGGCCGACAGAGAGCTCAGGCACTCGGCATGCTGAAAGATGGAATGAATCCTGCTAGAACTCTAATATATGTGAAACGTTGTTGAGTTTTTAATGGTTCTTCGTATGCGTTAAACTTAACTTGAATCATAAGACTTCTTCAGCGCAGTAGGTCTACAAATGGTAGGTAGAGTAGATGTTGAATGATCAAAGATGTGCACCCTGGGGGTCCAGTTGCAGGTAAGACAGAGGCTGTGGCATGACTCAGTCAAAAACAGTAAATATGCACATCCTGTGTGGAACAGTAACAGTAAACAGTACTTATGAGATCAATGTGGTGACATGTCAGGCAAAAAAGATTAAAAAAAGGTTTGCTTACAGTAACTTTTTTTCTGTCTGTGGTTTCTGTGCCGATGGCAAAACTGGTTTACTGCATCAGTGATTAAATGCTAACATCTGTTGTGTGTGTGATTTAGATTTATTAGCTATCCTTTATGCGTCAATGCATAAAGGATGGTCCACATAGTGTCAATAATAATAGTGTAATATCCAGTACACATCTGGAGGAAGTTGCATCCGTCTGTGTGCTGACTGTTGATGCTGTCTCTTACAAATTTAATCAAAGTATCTTTATTCAAAGTGAAACCCAAACTTAGATCAGCCAGTATTTGGTCTGTGAATATGTTATTAGTCATGATTAAAATAAAGTTGTTGAACTGTCACCACAGCTGCTTCATTTCATCACTGCAGTCAGATTTAAAGTTGGGGTCAGAGGTCATTTACTCATCATGGGAATGAATGTCAGAGGTAATTTGGGGCTTTTAAAGATTTCTTTGAACTGTTCTTTTTCCATGTCTGAATGTACAGCCTACATTTTTTAATGACTTTAGAAAACTAGACAAGCTTGAACTTATTTATTTTAGATGTTCTCAAATACACTCCCACTAATATTTGGTTAAATGTCCTTTAGCAAATTGCACCTTGACCAGATACTTTTCCAACACGTTTCTGGTATAATTCTGGCTGGATATTTGTCCACTGTTCTTGCAGAATTGGTAGAGTTCATTTAAATCGGTTGGTTTCCTGGCTTGGACCTGACTTTTAAGCATAGTCCACAAATTTTCAGTAGGGTTGAGGTCGAGGCTTTGAGAAGTCCATTCCAGCAGCTTAATGTTAGCCTGCTTTATCCATTCCAAAACCAGTTTTGATGTGGGTTTGGGGTCATTGTCCTGTTGGAACAACCAACTGTGTCCAAGTTTCAACCGTCTAGCTGTTGAAATGACTCAAAGAGACCTTCCTAACTTGAATGTGTAACTTCCCTCCTTAGATCTTCACTGAGTTCAGTGGACTTTTTCATTATTCTGAGTATTTGCCAATCCAGTGAGAGCTGTCAAACAAATCCTTTTTATGCTGGAAAGAGAAACTACCAGCTGTAGTCAGTCATGATCACTAACGAGCAGTTACTAGACCAAGTTCAAAGACATTGTAAAACCTTCAGCACCACTTATTAAAAGATTTAAGTGAGTGCATCAACCCCCTCTGCTACTTAACGAACCAGATCAATATCCCAGACCTATACTGTGAATAAAAAGTGTTTCTTTAATTTTTTTTGGTATATATATATTTGCCCCTATATGTATACTTTTAGAGAAAATACATAATAAATTCAGACTTGTGCACCCATTACTTGTTATTTTAAGTCTCAGTATACATTTTAGGTGTTGAAAAAGCTGCAGAAAGGTTCTTTAAGCTCATCTAAATACACATTGTGTGTCTTTTTTGGCAGTTTGTGTGCTTGGATGTAATGGCAGAGCTCCCGTCTGGACTGCTGGAGGCATGCGTAGTGGTTGGAGCCCACAGTGATAAGATTCGAGATATACACCAGGTATGCATGGAGACAGACTGACAGAAGCCAAAATACTGTTGAAGTAAAAATAGGCACACAAAGAATAAAAAACACCGGACACTTTTATGGGCGATCTAAATCCGTCCTTGAAACAAGGGCCCTTTTCAGTAGACACTCATGATTCTAAGTCTAGAAGGTGAACAAGATTGTTGCTTTTGTCTAGGTCAGCCTTTAAATCAGATCACCTATGAATGCTTATGTCCATAAAATAAAGAGCCTGATTAGATTTAGATATAATTAGGTGCATGAGGTATTGTTTGGCGAAGCCCCAAAAATCTTATTGGTCAGAAATAGTCATACATACCACTTAATAAGCCATCCCAGTTAATTTCAAACAGTTAACAACTACGAAAAAGTGCATTATGAATATTTTAGTTATTAAAATGATTAGGTGTTAAGAGAGATATAAATTATACTCTATATTATTTGACTATGTAGTGAAAATGTATACACCACAAAGTTAATTGCAGCTTCATCAGCAGGGTAAGTTAAGTGAACCCCCACTGCTGGAAGCCGAGGTGCTGCAGGTCCATGCCCCGCCTTTTGTTTCCAAAGAGACCAACTCAAGCCAGGTGATTGGTCCAGCTTTCAGCCGTGTCCAGAGGAGAAAGAGCTTTATTAAAAAGGTACGCTATTTTATTATTATTAATATTATTATGTGAAAATCACACTATATGCTGAACAGTGGTTAGCACTGTCGGTGCACTGGATCCTGAGTTCAACCCTTGGCAGGGTTCTTCAGTGTGGAGCTTGAATGATCTTCTAGGTTAATGCTGCCTGTCTGGGCCCAGGGCACTCTTGCAGAAGAATTTCTTAGTCACGATATTTTTTTAACCTTTCTTCTGTCTGACCAACCTTTCATATTAATTAAGGATTTGTCATTTTTTAAAGAAAGCACAGCTGAATATCCCAGTCAGAGAATAATACAGTATATGTTGTCTTTCGTTGTTTTTGCAGAAGAGGCGAGATCGTGCTGCAGAGGCACTGTCTAATGGAGAAGGAGCCAATCGTGCTGAAGTGTCGTCAACAACAGAGGACATCAGCGTTCCAAAGGATTTGGATCTCATTGCTTTGCCAGAACTATGTTTCCCGGGTATAGTGTGTTTCCATTGGGACAAACTTAACATTACTGAGCCCTAAACTGAATCCCACTGCTGCACTCTGTTTTTTTTGTCCTGAGAATAATTCACTCTGTTTTGTTATTAAGACCTGTTCTTAGGCAATAACTGTATCAGGCCTGGCACTGTTTTACTAATGGCCGGTATTCTTCTTTCTTTTTTTAGCGCAAATTATTTGAGTGTTACTTACCTAACTAGATAACATCACGTTTTGATGCACTTTGCCAGTCTGACAAGTCATATTTCACTCTTAGGTTATTGTCATGGGATGCTGATGCACAGTCATGCATCCGAAGTCCCATTTCTCTAGTACTGGTTTAGACATTACAAAGCAGTATTTGCATAGTGACACTTCCACTGGCGGCCAAGACATTTCCTCCCTTATTGCTCTGTCTCTTGTTACTGAGACACGTATCTGTTGTTGACAATCAATTTAAATCAACAAGCATTTAGTCTTTGGCTGTGATAAAACCTCTATGTACGTTCTTGTGTGGCATATCTATCTTGGTTTCCTCTCTCTAGGTGGTCTTGAGTTAGCCAGTGAGCAGAGAGAAGACAGTTATCACTTCCTGGTTTTTACTGATCTGTTTGGGAACCGAACCCATGGAGTTGTTGCACAATTCTACAGACCTGTGCCGGTACAAACACATACTGTCAAACTAACATAAGGATATATTAGAACTAATCAGTGTGGACAGCTCATTCTCATTTGCTGCGTGTTGTGTCAGGCCTGTCAGGAAGGTGTGCCCCAGAACGGCCACAGACGGAACTCAACGAAAGCACGTTTCTACATATCCTTTGCTGTGTGTGTCATCTCCAAGTTCCCCTACTACAATGCCCTGAAAGACTGCTTGTCATGGTAATAACTTCTTTTGAATATAGAGCTGGTAAATAACCTTGGGTATGTTTTACATCATGCATTTAAATGAATCCCCTTTTAAATATCTTTTACTTGGCCTCCCACCTGCACACTCTCAGTCTCCTGGTCCAGCTGCGACCTGCAAGACAAGCTGAGTTTGAGGAGACAGTGAAGGAGTTTTCAGCCAAGCTGTCCCTCGTGCCTTTACCGCCTCCTGGACAGCTGCATGTGGTCAGAAAAAAACTTATCTTTCTCTATCAGATCACTCCACTGTGTTTGTCTCAGTTCTCCCACTTTGATAGATCCTTATTGTAACATTTTTCTCTGTGTTAGTCCTTCAGTCTTCGTCCTCTCCAAGTATATCTTCCATCAAGGGAGGATCAGGACAGCCCTGTTATTGACATCGATCTGCATCTACCTTTCCTCTGTTTCACTCACACCGTACTGCTCCAGGTACTGCATAAAGCAGAGCGGTATTGTATTTAGCATTCAAATATAAAGGAAAAAAAAGGAAAATCCCAAGTGGTTTTTTTTTTTTTTGCTTTTCAGGTGTTGTCCTGCCTTCTCCAAGAGCAAAGGCTGGTCTTTTTCTCATCTGACTGGGCCAGACTCACTCTCATTGCAGAGTCTCTGCTGTTGTACCTCCAGGTGAGTGTGGCGAATGTCATGTTAAAGTGCCAATATTATCTTTAATTTCTAAAACTTTTAGGCATCCTCTCTTTCAGCCTCTTTCCTGGCAGCAGCCCTATGTTCCTGTCTTGGCCAGAGGAATGTTGGACTTCCTCATGGCTCCCACTGCGTTCCTCATGGGCTGTCACATCAGTCATTTTGAAGAGATTGCTGCAGTAAGTACATTTCTGTCATTATCATTGTTTCAACATGAGGCTTTTTGTATTTGTATTTTTTTTAAATCACAATGAGGGAGTACACTCTTGGTTTCCTTGATTGAAGTCAAGTCATGATAGCAGATGTATCATCATTCTTATCCAAGAGGATGGAAGTGGTGCTAAATATTTGGGGATTTTACACATATTAGACAAGAACGAGTCCTGAGGAAAATAAACTAGAAATTCAGATTTTCATTGTAAATTGTCTCGGCTGAGCTCCCACAAAGTATTTAACAATAGCCATCTGTTCTCCACTGCATTCATCTTTATTCAGGCTACATATGCTACAGAGGCACTCTATTAGACTGAGCTTTTCTCTGTTAGGCTGGATTCTACTCAATTGTATCCATTGTACCTGCAATATATGTCCCTGTACTGTATGTGTTCCTTTTTGAGAATAGGAAACAGAGGACTTAATTCTTGTGAACATTGATGATGGCACCATTCAGACATCATGGTCCGAAACAGTGGACCTGCCTGTTATCCCTCTGGCTGCAGCTGAGAGCTTTACGTCAAGGTAACCAAAATGTGCCTCACTGTGAAAAGAGACGCCTGTTTTGTTTTCTACTTGATTGATACTGTGACATTAAGGGAACCGATTATGTTTTTTCTTATTTTGTGTCATATATAATTTTACAATGTTGATGCTCTTTTTTAAAATCACTATCATCACCCTCTTAAAATAAAATGTCTTTCAGAAAAGACAAAAAAACTGAACCAAATATTGAAAATATGATGATGTAGCTGACATCAACTTGGCACTCATTTCCATATACGATGATCTCGGGCACAAACAGGGAAGCTCTGACCTGGGGGCAGAAGAAAGTAGAGTTTTAGAGAGAACCTTTTAAGGAACAGGAGCAAAAACAGCTTATTTCAGGCAGAGGGACAATGAAAGATAAATAAGGGGTTGGTTAGAACTGTGTTAAGCTGCTCTAAAATAAGAATATGGAGCTAGTACTGTGACCAGATCCCGACAAACTAAAAGTGTGGCAAACACTGTTTATATGGACACGTCAACAATGCTGAGAAGTATATCTAACTTAAAAATAAAAATGCAATAAATTGTGCATGTTGCCGGCTTGTCATTTAACTTCTAAAAGACCAAATATGTTTTATTTCTAACTCTCTTGCTAAGTAAATGCAATAAGGATAAAATGAAGCTTAAACTTGCTCTCATGCGATAGTCTTCATATAGTCCCGTATTCTCTTTTATTTCACTGTTATTTCATCTGCTCTTCTGTCTGGTAAGTTTTTGGGTTTCATTTGGTCTCACTTAGCACCATATTTTGTCTCTGTGCAAAATTGAAAAATAACTCAAACTATTTCTCAGAATACACTACAGCTTCATTTTCTTTGTGCTAGTTTCCATCATATTAAACACAACCTGCAAAGCTTGTGACCTTTTTAGTTCTTCTGTATAACAAAAAGCCTTTTTTTTCATGTGTAAAATGGGTAGAAGCCTGACTTTAGAAAAGTGCATGTCCTGCAGAGCCAGTCAAGATGTGGGACAGGGAACAAGGAATAAAAATGTTGTGCAGTCCCGCTTAAAGAGGGACATCTGCTCGCCCTAGCTAAAAATGAGCATAATAGGTGTTTTTATAGAAAGATACACTGTAGGTTTGAACTGATGTTTGGCATTCAGCCTTTTCAGCTCAAATCACAACAGCACAAATACTGCCTAACTCAAATTACAAAGTGAAGTTTCAATTAAACTAAACCAGTTTAAGGCCATACTGGACTACACAGTTCTTACATACTTTGTGTGTGTGCGCGCGCGTGTGTGTGTGTGTGTGTGTGTACACAGGGCAGAGAGTCTGCAGCTACACTTTGACTTGGAGCTGTGCCACCTCGGCGCAGGCACCGATGTCAATAACCTCCGATCCCAACGCAGAGACTGGCAGAGAAAACTCAACACACAGATACAAAACATTGCCCTAGAATTGGTGGTCAACATCTTCAGGTAGAGCTGTGCAAATGTCATAGAAATAAATGTTTTCTAATATACTGACCTCTGAGTAAACTCTCTCCCTCTTTGTTTTTTTCTTCAATTCCATCTTTGTGGATGCTTTTGTAAGAGGGGTGCAGGACTTTCTAAGCCATGAACACAGGGTTTTTAACAGTGGAGAATTTCTGAGAACGAGGGAGCCAGCAGACCAGCTGTTTTACCAAAAGGTGCACTTGGACATCTACAAATAAAAAATGTGCTCACTGGTAAACACGAAAATGTTGACTGCCTGTGTATGTGTGTGTGTGTGTGTGTTTTGTTGCAATCTCAGGTATTAGAAACTCACATCTTCCACTCATTCTTGCGAGACCGGCTGAACAGGAAATGGGATGCCTTCAGCCGTATGGAGCAGAACACACGTAATCTCATGCACAGGTATGGCATTAGCATGATGTCATTACTGGTTTCAACAGGAATGTTAATGAATACCAACATTACACATTTTGTCACGGAAATGCACCTGGTATAGTCTTAAACGGGTGGAGCAGATGTCCACTATCAAGTGTCACAGGTGTTGATTTACATGTGATGCATTCTTCAGCCTTTTCCTGTCCTTTATTCTTGCATATACTGAATAGCTTTCTGAGGCTGAAACTGAATCCAGGATTGCCCCAGAGCTGCTTTACTTGTTAAACTGGGTAGATCAGCAAGTGCTCTGATAGTAGATAAGTGATCTGACTAACTGTTATATGAGTTGGGGAGAAGTGACAAGACAGTGTGAATTTATACAGTTTTTATCCACTATAGGGACCCACATATTGTGAAATTGTGGTCAGATACCTGTGGATAAATAGCCTTTTGGCCTTTACTGATACCATTTTTGTAGTAATTTAATCCCAGTTTTGTGCCAGAGGGAAAAAAATCTTATAGTCACACACTGTGACAGATAAAGTGGTTCTTACTTGCTTCCCTAAAATAAAATTAAAACACATCAAACCTGTAGCTGGTAAGAACGAGAAGGTGACAAACTCAGAGAATTTTAAATTGTGCTTTTTCCTCAGAGGTTGCAGTTAACATTAAATCCGGATCTTTATTAAAATTATTTACTTTATGGATATCCTTACTGTTATCAGGTAACATATCACAGCTAAGCTGCTCACTTAACCTCTGGGGATAAGAAGCATTTGATGTAGGCCAGCCGATTTCTGTGCCAAAAATTTCTGTTCCGTCCTCGGTCATTGCTTACAAATTCACATAAATGGAATTAAATTGTTCTCAGATGGCACCTGGGTCAAAATTGCTCTGCAATCTGTCTTTTGCTCACTGCACAGACTGTGCAGTAAAGTCAATAAAACTCAGATGGCAGTCAGAAACCGCCAGGCTTCTAGTACTAAAAATCATGTCCTATGATTAGATTTTGTTACCTTCATATTCAGATATCTGAGATTTTACAGCCATAAATAATGTAAAATAAATGAAACTTTAAAAAAAATACATATTCCCTGTAAATAATTAGATTTAGGTCATGATATAAATTCAGCTGCTTTCACGTGCTCACTGTCATCACCAGCTATAAAAAAATGCCGTCTCTCAATCTTTTTTGTTTTCCCCTCAGGAATCGTGGACTGACAGCGTCTCCCCGGCGTCCTCCTATGTTTGAACTATCCAGGTCTGGCTACAGAAGCTACGCCACCCCTGACAACAAGCTGAGCAAGAAGCTGGGAGCCAGCCTGCCTAATCTCTTGCAACCTTCCAGTGACACTGTGAGCGTCATCGGTTCCAACAGATCACTCTGTGGGAAGATGACACCTGATATTGGTCAGTTCCAGTGAAAGAAAACTAGTTATTTTATGAAGTAGCAGTCAATGTCTAATTTCATTTGTCTCCCTTCAGGTTTAAAGTCCCCCAAGAAGGCAGTGAAGGTTTTCCGTCTTCCAGAGTTCCCTCCTCCGTTGGCCTATCATTATGTCCAGAACTATTATTCTGACATGATTGTGTCACTGGGGAAATCTATTAATGTTACACCACCTGAGGAATCCTCTCTACTGGCCAGGTACCCTGCAGAGAGAAAGTGAAAAAAAATTGTACAAGGAACTAGGTTAATGAATTTATAATAATAATGATGATAACAACAACAACAGTTTATTTTATTCTTTTAACTTTTGGCTGATAGAACCATCTTTCATCAATAAGTTGTCTTGATTGCATTTTTCTGTCCCGATGTAATGTTAACTGATTTTAATTAATTTAATGGCTGCCTTAAGTCGTGTGCGATAAAATCAAAATAAGCTGAATACCTGAATCTTATACAGGTTCAGCTCCCTAACCCTTGCATCCATCTGTCTTTTCAGGTATCATTATCTGCGTGGCTTGGTAAACACTGTGTCTAACAAGCGTCTTGATGCATTAGAGGACTTCCAGAGTCTTTACAAGACCGACTCGGATATTTTTCCTTCTCAGATGGTTAAGTCCTTGGTTGACTCCCTGCCAGACGCTGAACGTTTACAGGTCAGTTCAGGTTGTCATGACTGGAAACTGTTGTACTCTCTCTGCAAATGTAAACACTGTTACCTAGAAGCACCTTAGTTAGTCTGTAGCCACTGACATGCTGTATATTGTATTTATGTTACCATAGTTTTGTTCCTTCTTTACAAGTCAAACTGTCTTCTATAGGATTAAAATTGTGAGGTATAAATTTTATAATTGCAGATATAATGTCAGCGATTCAGTTTTCCATCAAAGGAGGGGATTGCAGCCTGTTTTAATGATCATGACTACAGTACAAAAGGGGCAAGTCCAGTGCCTCCACCTCTCCTCCTTCTTTAATGAAATTCACCTTAGTAGTTTTTGTGTAGCTTCAGTGGCAGACAAATAAACAAACCAATGGCCTCAAGCAAAATATCAAAATCTCTCCACAGGTGGACAAAAGAACTGAGCTAAAGCGGCTTATTAGTCGACTCAAAAGGGACCAGGAGCGGGAAAGGGCTCACCGTGGAAATAGGCAAGAGGAAGGTGCTATAAAGCGCTTCGAGCTGCCAAAAAAATTTATGCAGCTTGAGGAGTTTGTGAAATGTGTCCAGGAGTCTGGCATTGTTAAAGACCAAGGAACCATTCATAGACTCTTTGATGCTCTAACTGTAGGTAAGTTCTCAATTATGTGACTAATTAAACTAATAAGTTGGGAGTCTCATCCAGTGTTTTATTTGAATTACACATAATTTCCGGTCTTTTGTTTCCCCCTTCCAATTGTTTTCAATTAAATGCAGGCAAATTGTTGCCTTATTAAATTTTATACAGAGTCCAAACCTTTTCTTTTTGAAAAACAGGATTTTACAGAGATAAGTGAGAGACTGTTGTTATGGCCCTAGCTGGGCCTGCTGTGTGTAGAGCTCTCACACAGACGTGTTAGCATGCGCGCACACTCGCATACAAAATTTCTGCTGTGCCCTTCCTCCTCCCTTTTTCTAAGTAAATATTTATTCCTCAGGTTAAACATTACCTCACTTCATCTTGAAGGGTTCGCTGTACGGCTCTGAAGGCATAACCAGGTCTTCACTGGTCATTTGCTGCCCTTTGACCTTTTTTTTTTTTAAATTATTTTTTTATTTATGTTTTTCACATACTTGATACGTTCTCAGTTGGAACGGAAGTGACTATTCAGTAAAATAAATATCAGTTCACAAGGTGTAAGTAGTTCCACAGTCTGCTCAGCAAAAAAACATTTTGACAGACATGCATGATTGAAAAGAAGGAAGGAAGCCTAACATGAGACTTTATCTTTGTGTGCTTATTGAGATTTTAAAATCTTTTTTTTTTTAGCATCCTGTTGGAAGTTATAACAGGATAGCGTCAAGTTTTCCTTTTTGCTTTTGCACTGGAGGGTGAGATTTAGACTCACTTTCTTTGGACTGCTAAAGTAATAGTCATGTGCCTTCCTCGCATTTTAAAAAAAAATCAACAGCATTTTGATCCCCTTTTTCATTGTAAAATGATTATAATCACTGTTTCCTATCATATGTTCCTGTGTTTTAAAGATGCACGGACCCTTAGATGGTGTTTGTATCAAAACTACTACAACACAACACTTGGCTGTGTGCTGATAAGCAGAAAGTTTTTAGTAAGCTTTGATGTTAAATGAAAAAGAGACACATTTTCTTCCAGGACGTGACTGCGCACTAGTCAGTGGCTGAGAATAGAGTTTTGTATCTCTGTGGGTTGTTGGTTGGGTGTGGGGGTTCACGCAGGCCATGTACTGTATGTGGCCATTGTTTGAAGCGCAGCCTCACTCTGCAGGCACGCCTGGAGAAAGAAACAGAGCTGACTCAGAGAGTAACCAGATGTCTGTTTATGAGAGTTTGTGAAGCAGGGTAAAGCAATTTGGGGTAAATGACACTTTAAAGACTTTTATCCATGAGAAGGCTTGATTATGAATTTTTATTCTTGAATGTTAAGTTTCTTTGTATTTTACCGTTGATCTTGCTTGTGAGTCTAGCATGCCTCTATTTTACATTTAAACTTGTGTGGAGACATTTAGGACCCCAGCTATGTGTTTGTGTACCACTGTGATATTATTTAATTGATCCTTGTTGCTTTATAAATTTTATACATTCATTGTTGTGCTTTCCTGTTTATTACTACATTACTACAGTTTATTTTTAAACTTTAAGTGTTACAGACCACATGGGTCTGATACAGGTTATCCACAAGCTGTCTTGAATTATTTTGAAAGCGCCTGTTTGTTTGTTGCAGGTCATCAGAAGCAGGTCAGCCCAGATTTGTTCAGAGTGTTTTACACCATCTGGAAGGAAACTGAGGCTGAGGCTCAAGAGGTCTGTACTTCACACAGATTTTGACAACTAGGATGGGAAAATAAACAGTTTGTGTTTGTGTGTTGGTTATAATTTAAATTCTGTTTTAGTCTACTTTACTTTTATTTAATATGGAAGCTTGTTTCTGCCACTGATTAAAACAAAAAACAAAAGTGTTTTTTTTGCCATTCTTAAGCCAAACTTTCAGGTTATTAAGTCAAAATCTTGACATTATAACTCCAAAATCTAGTTAAAAGTTATTTTCTCAGAACTTTGTGTTAATAACTTGAGATTTTGAGATCCTGATTGCAAAATCTGTGAAACAATAACATTAAATTTTTACTTAAGAATAGCAAAAAAGTTTCTTTTCTTTCTTTCCTGTGGCAGAAACAAGCTTCATCATAAATAGCAGCATCACTGTAGCTCACATTACTCACCTGCTCTGCACCAAATAAATTCAGTGAAATTGGCATCTCACGCAGCTTTCTGTGTTCATGTGATTTCAAGGTATGCCTGCCAGCATCTGTTTTGGAGCACATTGAGGCCAGCGAATGTGTCTTTAAGGTGTCGTCTTCGGTCAAGACGAGCCGTGGTGTCGGAAAAATTGCCTTGACTCAGCGACGGCTCTTCCTGCTCACCGATGGAAGGCCAGGATATGTGGAGGTGGCACAGTACAGAGATTTAGAGGTGAGATTAAAGGAAGGGAAAACCAGAAAAATAAATACGTCTCCACCTATTTACATAAGATGTGAAACAGCGATCTACAGCAGATGCCTTTTGTGGGGGGGTTTCCTTGTAGGAGGTAAAGGTTTCCTCGGCTCCCTTCATGCTCCTGCGAATCCCGAGCCTGAAGCTGCGTGTTCGGGGAAGGAAGGAGGCTTTTGAGGCTAATTTGAAAACAGAGACTGAACTGTGGAACTTGATGGTCAAAGAGATGTGGGCCGGGCGCTTCACAGCCGACCAGCACAAGGTAAATCTGTGACTGAAGAGGCAGTGTGAGTTTTGGTATGAGGATATAAAAGTGTGAGGGAGCAGAGAAGAACCTGAAAAGATGCATCAGGAAGACTTGTTTTTTTTTGTTTGTTTATTATTCATATCTCCTCTTTATCTAGGCATCAGTTTGTGGGTTTATATGTGTGAACGAGTGTGTGCCAATCCCTGCGCACTGCAGTAACCTTTGTGGGTATGGTTGAAATTCCCTGAGTTGTGCATGAGCATAAAAGAGACATGCTTGAACAAAGACAGGGGGCTTCCTTTGTGAAACCAAATGATCCAACTGTAACATCACTGTTACACTTTTACCCCCTCACTGTTGTTCTTTTCTCTTTGGTTTACATTTTTATCACTTCTCACTTCCTGTATAGTAGGCCAGCATATTATGAATATGCATTCAGATCTAACTTGTCTGACAGTTTGAACAGTTGCAGCAACGATTAATCACAAAAACATGTTTGATAATTGATTATTTATAGATTTTATATGGTTTTATATAGCTTATAGGTTTTCTTTTTTTTTTTTTTTTTTACTTTATCTTGTTCAAATAAAAATTTAAATTTTTTTTTT
>VUQK01037763.1:5861-22562 GCA_015106715.1 Bujurquina vittata | reverse complement strand
TCCAGTCTTGTGGCTACAAAACAAACCCAAATCATCACCAGCAAACTATCAAAATTTCTGCTTTTATAGAGGTGCTCACACTTGCTGCTGATCTGTTAATCAAGCGCATTTTTATTAGCAGTTCCTGAATGCTACTTACACAATGCTACTTCTTTTGCGTTGACACTGATAATACCTGTGATGCTGTGAAAAGCTCTGACAGCTCTGACTGTTGTCTACTGCATCTATAAGTTTCCTCTTTCATCAGCCAGATGAAAGAGGAAAAATGTTGCCCAAGTTTAGTGTGCAATTGTTCAGATACAGGTAGTGGCTCAACTTGGCTCCATTGGCTCATCTTACCCCACTTTCCCCGGCTTGTTCACTGCTTGTTGTTAATCTTAGCTGAATGGCATTTACTTTTTTTTCTGTCTAGGTGTGGGTTGGCGGCATGGGTCGCAGTTCAACCAAAGGGAAGGTCTACATCCTGGACACGGAGCGGTACCAGGTCCTGAAGGAGCTTCACGGGCACACTGACAAAGTGATGGCACTGTGCTCAGCTGAGGACCGCTATGTCCTCAGTGGAGCTGGAAAACATGATGGGAAGATTGCCATCTGGAAGGTGGAGTAAAGAGGCTGAAGAACTGAACTTAGGAACATTTAGAGTGTGGGTTCTTATTGAATTTGCTCTCTTGATCCAACTCTGGGACATCCTGGAAAATGAAGGGAAGATCCATATTTGGGCAGCACAGCAGGGAGAAAAAAGATCTGCATCAACAGGATATGAAGGAGTCAAGTGGAGCACCAATTTTACATGTGGTCCGGTCTTTTATGAAGTTAAAATTAGAAATACTAACAACTTGTTTTATATTTTAATAAAGTAAAAATTCACACTGAAACACGGATAGTGAGATCATGTTCTTATGGATACTTTTTCAATCCAGAGAGCACCAGAGTTCACTTTAATGAAGGTTTTTATACATTTAGTATTTACACAAGTATAATCACACATGTGGTTGCAGTGTGTGACTGAGCCTCACCTCCAGCTGTGTGTTTGACGTGAATGTCTGCAGCTCAGAGGTGTCAAACTACCCTGAAAACAAAACTGTGGTTGGAGATTTCACCATGACTGTGGGAAAGCCCCAACAGAAGATTATTTTGATGGAAGTGATGCTTTAATGGACAGGAAATATGATGATGGGAACTAGACTTCAGCTTGTGATTTACACTAGGTGTGGGTGAGAGGATCTGCAACACCTGGAATATGAACACAGATAATCAAATAAGAGCCATTTGTACAATCAGATGAGATATTATTCTAAGTGTTAGACAGTTTTTACTTTTTTCTTTGGTTTTTTTTTTGTTTATTTTTGTAGTTTGTTCCTCTGTCGGGAGGATTATGCAAAAACCAACTGGACAATTTTCATTAAAGTTGCCAAAGTAAGTCGGACATGAGCAAATTAAGAAACCCGTTTCATTTTATGACTGGATTTTGAGCTCTGTATAACTACCTGTAGGTTTGAGTTGGATGTGCGTTTATGTGTTTAACTTCTGTCCCAAAGACAGTACGTGAGATAACATCACCCCCCCACCCCCCGGTCTGTTATTGCCAATCAAATTCAGCAGCAATTTTTTAAAAAATTAGGTTACAATTCTTTGACCTAGCAGTTGACTTGGGGCTTCAGCATTAGACCTCAAGCATCATACGGCGGCATCTAGTTTCTATTTATATTAACAGTTTAATAGTTTTCAAGGAAATGAGCCAACATAAAAGTCAAACTTCCTGTCCACGCAGTGCATTACAGATATTAAACGTTCCAATATTTATAAAGTTTAAAGCAAGAGGCTATAAAAAGTCTCACACACATTAAAATGTATTTATATTCCCTGATGTTTGTGTTCTGTACATTTTATGATGGTTTTTAACTGCATGTTGCTATAACAGTAGCATTACGTGTATTAAAATTGTGGACCGGATGGACCGTGTCTCGCATATGGAGAACATTACGATTTTGTATTTTACTATTAAAAGTGAAATTCAACATCAGGATACTTTTGGCTCACAGAACTATTTTTACATTTTGGAGACAGTGTCATCTGAAGTTCAAACTGAGGGTTAAGCTCATCTTTTATTATTGTATTTATACACTGTATATAACCGGGAGACATGATATTGTATATTAAACTAATAATAACTCAGCCATTATGTTTATACTTTTGTGACACTTAATATAAAAATGTACATATTCTCTTTTATGACCATTACATGAGTTTTTTTTTAACTGATAGTAAATTTTTAATAAACGAAACCTGAAGTCTGACAAACCAAAGCTTCAGCTTACTCTG
The DNA here is from genome assembly GCA_015106715.1 of Bujurquina vittata. Taxonomy (NCBI): domain Eukaryota; kingdom Metazoa; phylum Chordata; class Actinopteri; order Cichliformes; family Cichlidae; genus Bujurquina; species Bujurquina vittata. The sequence continues at coordinate 20,240 of VUQK01037763.1, read as the reverse complement.
CACAGATCACTGAATGGTTCACAGGATGGAAAGCAATAAATATTTCACGTAAAACTGTTTTTTGGACTACTTTGTGACACCAAGCTATAAAACCCCCCCTCAAAATGCTTTGTGCTGATGACGTTGGTCTGTGCAGCCGGTTTTACACGCTAGTGTAATCACAGCACCGATGTTCTTACTGTGCAAATTTTGAGCTGCATACTGTAAGCCAAACTGAACTACCCCCCCCCCCATTTTTCTTTTTCGCACTTTCTGGAGTTCCCCAGAAGAGGGTGCAGTTTGATACCAAGAGAAGTTCACACATGGGTAAAACCTGAGGCTGGAGGAGTGCGGTTTTACAGTCATAATAAAATGCTTTTAATGAATTAAATATCTCAGTTAATACAAAATTAACTTTTTATTCAGTTCAGAGATATATTTGCCTGTAAAATGTTATAAAACTGTAAATGGCAATTATAATTTTCAAGAGCTGTGTGAGGCATCTTAAATGCCCTGACTCAAACTGACTATACCACTACTTTAAACTTTTGTAGCTAGTGCACCATTTTAAACAGTTCATTTTGTAGTAATAAATGTTGAATACCATGAAGTCCACATACTGACAAAAAATGCAGCCATCAGATATTTCCCACTGGCATATAAATCATCATTTGAACACTGTAATTTAAAACTGAGTGCAGAAAACAAACTTTTTGACTCCTGGCTCATTCCCTGCTTAGGTGGGAGACCTGCACTGACAAAGCTACAACAGACTGGGCCCACCCTGCTCATGTGTCCTTGAGCAAAACACTGAATCCCTGCAGGGCTGCTGTTATGTGAATGACTTCCCTGTGGAGTCTACCAAGGTGTTTTTACACTGGCTTCCCTGAAAATCCCTTCAAATACTTAGAATAATGGGATATATGTACATGTGTGCAGAAGTATTTGTGCAAATTGTGTGTGTGTGCGTGCTGGACATTGTTTTGAAACATAAAGCCATAAGCAGCTGTTAATCTCTCACCATGCACGGCCACTAATGCCTCAGCTGCAGTGCATGATAAGTTGTTTTCTGTGCCTCCTGTAGCTTTTAATCAGTTTCCCTTAACCTATAAACTTTTAGTTACAGGAACTGAGCAGCGGGTTTAAGATTCTATTGGTTTACCAAAACACAACATTAATCTCAAGATACCTGATTTTACATGACAGAGTCTACACAGCCAAAAAAAAGCACTTGGCAAGGGTGGGTGGGCATGGGGGTGCTTTGGTTGGTTGAAGAGCGAAAGCATGAGCATAGAGAGACAAAAGAAACAAGAGGAAAAGGTGCATGATGTGACAGTGGTACTCACACTAAACGCATCCCACATGATAAAGAGGAAGTCCGCCTGCAGCCTGAGCCTATAGCAGAACCACTAGTGGACGGTTCCGGGTCATCTGCTCCAGCCCTGACGATAAGCTTTAGCAGAAAGGAAGGTTTGAAGCCAGAGTTTAAAAGAGAGAGTGTTTATCTCATGAATCCATCCTGGGAACTGGGTCCACAGGAGAGGGGGCCCTTCAAAGCATTTTGAATCACAAGTCAGCCTGCAGCCTGAGAACAAAGTGCTCTATAATAATATGATAATGTAACACTATGAGGTCTTTGATACTTTAAGGTCTTTAGGGGTATGCATATAGGGTGAAGGATTTAAATTTCAATCCTGGATTCAATGGTAAGCCAATGAAGAGATGCTAAATATGAAATATGATCTCTCTTTGGCACATTTTCCCCATCAATGCAGTGCTGATGCAGAGCTATTTGGCCCCTGTTGAAAGCCAGCCTGCATTTCAAAGGAAATAAAAACTGAATGTTACACAGACTTAGATAGGATAAGAAATCTGTAATTTTTTGGTAACAACCCCTCCTATAACTGCTCAGTCAGTGGTTCCAACTTGTGGGTCCAACACTTTGGGAATGCAAAGAACTGGGTCTAGATTGGGCATGGGCAGTTTTTATGTGGAAAAGAGTCTCTTTCAGTGATAAAGTGATAACACGAAAACAAAATGTTTTCATGTATTCTTACACTGCGTTTAGTTTGCACACTGTGGGTTTGAGGGGTGTGGGGAGGAACAATGTGCCCTGTACTTATGGCACAACTGACAATAAAGTTGACTTGACTTCAAAATGCAAGATCAGACTGCAGCTCAACCCTCAGCATTATTTTCTGCCAGCTGAGCCTTCTCCGCTTCCAAACAGAAAGAAAGAAAGAAATTTGTCCCGCTGGTGTTTTCTTGACAAATGTACAAAGGCTCATTGCAGATAACATCATGTGATGTATTTTTTATAATTATGTGCTCTTGTAGGACTACTAAAGGATAAAAGAAATATGTCACCAGCTCCAAGGCAAGACAGATAGAGATGGTAATAAATCTTAATGATATTTTTAGACTTGCACTCTTAAGGATTCCTTCACATTGTTCAGATCTGTGTTAGTCCAACACACGCGTCAGACTTGAGGCCCGTGGGCCAGATGTGGCCCGCGATACAATTTCATATGGCCCGTGAGGTAATTCTATTGGCCCGAGGGTAAATAGCACTCCCACAACTTATACAACAAATCCCACAATGCACTGCAACAGCCAAGACCAATACCTGTGTGCTAACATGTTTTCCTGTTGTCAATGACTTATTGATCAGTGATCAGCTGATAAAAACATTGGTCAACACTTATTACAGCAACATTTAATCAAGTCTGACTCCAAAAATTACCAAATGAAAAGTGGAAAACAGGGATTTTCCAAACGGGCAAAGCAAAGGACCTGATTGCTGATAATTTTATATTTTATTTAATGTGTTGAGGAAAAAGTTGCTGCATGCATTCAAATTCATATTGCTGTTTAAAACGATGGTTTTGGCCCAACCTATAATTGAGTTTGACACCCCTGGCCTAACACTAGATAAAGATCATTTTTAAAAAAAAAAAATGCCCCATTTCTTAATTTTAACAAAGATTTTTGCATCTGTTGATGTTAGTTTCTTCTCAAATGAGGACTCAGAAGCCAAAGAAAGTGATTATTATAGATTTTCATATATAATTAGAGGCAGGTAACCAACATCTAGAAAATGTTTTTAATCTAATCCCAACCCTGTACTATCAGAATATATATTTTCCTGCTTCTTCTCAAAAGTCTTTGTAATCGAGTACAAAGACAGTCATCATTGTAACTGCCACACACACAAACAAATAAACAAACAAACAAACAAACAAACCCAACTTTGACCTCAGAGGGTTCATTTTTGGAGGAAGGGAGCGCTGTCCACAGAATAACCTGTAGAGTAATAGTCTGCTTGTTCATAGATTAGCTGACTGTTTTATCCTATTGGCAACGATTTTAATAACTGATGAAATTCCAAGTATTCAACCAACCTGCTTAATTCAGAGAACACTTGGCAAATAATTTTTTGCAGTCCTAATCAACTGGCTGTGAATAATTAACTGACTTCAAATCTGCTTGGTCTGCACCACTTTAGCACAACAGAAACTGAAACGGTGGATTGACTGCAGTTTAGTAATGCAATTATGACACATCTCCTTGGAAAACACTCTCCAGCAATGGACAAGAAATAAACTCTAGCCAATGCCTTTATGTATGCTGCAGCATGGCACCACAATAGTTTCATTTTCTTTCTTTACTTTAAAAAATTAATGTAAAAAGCACAGAGGAGTGAGACTAGGGCAGGGAAATGCCTCTTTATTCTGATTTAATGCACCAAAGACCAAATGCATTACTGTACATGTGACTTTTTTTTGCAGCCCTGAAAGCTGAAGCTCTGCCTCCCATTCTACTTTTAAGTATCCAAGGAACCATAAGTAAACCTGGACTCTGAGAAGTGCTCTATTTGGGTGATTGTGGCACTATAAGGTCTTTAAGATAAGGTGGAGCCTGGTTATTCAAGGCCTTGTATGAAAGAATGATTTTAAATTAAATTCTGGGTTTAACAGGGAGCCAATGAAGAGAAGCCAATATGGAGAAATGTGCTCTCTCTTTCTAGTCCCTGTCAGTACTCTAGCTGCAGCATTTTGTATCAGCTGAAGGCTTTTAAAGGAAGCTTTTTGGACAGCCTGATAATAATTAATTACAATAGTCCAGCTTAGAAGTAATAAATGCATTAATTAGCTTTTCAGCATCACGCTGAGACAGGATGTTTCTAATTTTAGAAATATTGCACAAAATGCAAAAAAGCAGTCCTACATATTTGCTTAATATGTGCACTGAAGGACATATCCTGGTCAAAAATGACTCCAAGATTCCTCAAAGTCTTACTGGAGGCCAAAGTAATGCCATCCAGAGTAAGTATCTGGTTAGACACCACGTTTCTAAGGTTTGTAGCGCTGAGTAACTTCAGCAACTTAGAAGCAGGAATTTAGATGTCATTTAAGCCTTCATCTGCATAACAATGAAAATGTATGAAAGATGCAATGAAAAATGCTTTCTAATAGCACTGCCCAAGGGAAACATGTATAATAAATTGGTCCTAGTGCAGATCCCTGTGGAACTCCATAATTAACCCTAGTATGCTAAGAAGACTCCCCAGTGACATGAACAAATTGGAGTCTATTAAATAAATATGATTCAAACCACTGTAGTGCAGTACCTTTAATACCTACTGTATGGCATGCTCTAATCTCTGTAATAAAATATTATGGTCAACAGTATCAAAAGCTGCACTGAGGTCCAAGACAAGCACAGAGATGAGTCTACTGTCAGGGGCTGTAAGAGGATCATTTCTAACCTTCACTAATGCTGTATCTGTACTGTGATGAATTCTAAAACCCAAGCGAAACTCTTCAAATAAACCATTCCTCTGCAGATGATCAGTTAGCTGTTTTACAACTACTCTTTCAAGAACTTTTGAGAGAAAATCAATGTTGGAGATTGGTCTAATTATGACAGTATAATTAGAAAAACACTGAACAAGTAAGACTTGTTTGGAAGGGCTGCCAGTAGAAAGCCTTTTCTCTCTAAAAACGACATGGCACCATGTAAACAAACCACAGGAATTTTGGAACAATGCCCTTAGCAGGTTTAAACTAGATGTGAGAAGAAATGAAAATGAAAACCTATTTAACAGTAAAAAACAAAATAATTCTTCTGGGAGAAAGCTTTCTTCCCTATTTTTCATGGCGTTCCCCTTTAAGAGTTCAGCCTCGCTGCTTCTTTGTATACCAACGCCACGACTCCGCCTCTTTATGCAAATAAACCGTGACGTCGGCGGAAGCCAGTGCTACGCCTCTTCTTCCGACAGATATTCCTTTAAAGGCGTATTTAAACCCCTGGCTTTAGTTGCGGGAGCAGCGGACAACCTATGCAACAAAAGCTGCTGCAGAGCCGAGCGACTGTCCGGCCACTCAGCGGACGAAAACACGGAGCCAGCGGCTGACACAACCCGACGAGGTGAGCGCTGTGCCCGCGTGAAAGAGCAGCGACGAGACGGGACGGATATTTAACATTTTATAGCCGCTGCTGGTCGGCTCCGGCAGGCGGATACACAGCATCTCAGGTTGCTGCTGCAGAGAGGAGGAGGAGGAGGAGGCATTTACAGTAGTTTTCTGTAGGCCTGTTTCAAAAACAAAAAGAGGAGAGAGGCTGGGGGTGCATGCAGCAGGGGACAGGTCAGGCTGCATAATTAGCTCTCCTTATTATGTGGATGGTGTTTAAATGTAAAGCAGGTAAAGCAGAGGACGCTCAGGGGTGGGTGTTTACAGTTTCGATGTTGAGGACATTGGCAGTAGAATAATCATGTTCATTTCCTTCATCACTGCTGTGTGTAATTAACCAGGAAGAAGCAGTTTACTGTAGTTAATAACACGCTGGTGACTGCGACGGGAGCGAAACAAAAACATCTACCAGTGTGTTAGAGCGCTAAATCCGTGGTGCAGGGGTCAGCACCGTGCAAGAAGGTCGTGGGGTATAGTCCACCGGCCAGCTGGAGTTTGCACATGCTCATCGGTTTCCTCCGACCGTCCAGAGACTTCCATGTTAGATTAATTAGTGATTCTAAATTGATCGTGAATGGTGTCCGTCTTTATGAGTTAGCCCTGCCATAGATTGGCGACCTGTCCGGGGTGTATCCGCCTCTCTGACAGCTCGGATGAGGCTCCAGCCAAGCATGGCCCTGAATTTTTTGCTTCGCTCTTGCCGGAGGAAGGTAGATGCATGAGGTGTGTCCTTCATTGTAATTACTCATTCATCGGTGTGATCATCGTCAGTGGCTGTAGGTGTGTTTGAACGCTGTGTTTTTATACCTGGCTGCAGCTATTTCATAGAGTTAAAGTGGGCTGTTGTTGTCTTAGACTAGCGATATTTTGAGAATACTTTCTGAGCTCTTTAATACCAACAAATTGATTGATTAATATAGAAATAGTTTTCATAATAAAATCATTAAATATAATGCTAGTTACACCCCAGTGCTGAGAGATCGGAGATGACTGTAATATGTCTTAATGTGGGCCTGTTTGGATATGTGCTTAATAGTTTCTTTTCAATACATCTAAAAAATTTCTCTGTATTCTTCTGCAAACATGTCAGCTTTTAAGCGGGGGAGATGTACACAACTTACTGCTGCAAAGAAGCAACGATGGTGTTTTTACATTGTGTTTTCTTGTGTTTGTGCATTCTACAGATTGGTTAGGGCTTAACTTTTTTTGCTGTGTATGTGCTTTTAGGTACGACTGCAGGGCTTAAGATTGCAGCCTGAACGAAACTACAACGTCTCAACGACATTTATGAAGCTTTCAAGGCCTTTTGGTGAGTCTCACATGCACGTGGGCACACAAAGCATGTTAAAGTTCATCTTGTGTGTTTAACTTTGGGATATGGTCCACAAAGCAATCTAATTAAATTAAAGTCCCAAAGAAAGAGCTGTAAATGGCCAACAGATGTTGTATTTTAAGTTTAATATGTTTCTGTTCTGCTCAAAACCACAACCAGCACGAGCAGAACAATGCTGAGTAGATGTGCCGAACTGGGGTTCGCTGAGTGACGCGATTTTGGTTTTGTTTTGGCCCGACCTGACAATGCACACACAGACACACTCGTGATGCTCGCTACTTCCTTAAAAATTGATGCCAGGCTCTTGCTTTTGATGCAGTTTAGGTTTCAGTTAGTATGCTGAAGACTTGTCTAGCTGAAGTGAAAGCTACCGACTTCCTCTTGATGAAATCTTTGCTGACTGTCAGCTGCTGCTGTATCAGCATTAGGTTCTTAACCACACACACAGACACACAAACACAAACGCAAGTGTGGTCATGTGCAGACAGTCACATGAACACACTCTCCATATGCACATAAACATACATTTGCACAGATGTTAAGTAAGCACTACAAACACCTCCCTCTGTAACTTCACCTAGAAAGACTTGTCAGCCACCCACACACAGATGTTTAATATTTGCATGTAGAGCTGGCTGGTATTTACATAAACAAAGCATACATAATAGTTCTGTCTGCTTGGGGCTGGTATTATCTGTAGGCTTCTAGTAATTTCTGATAACTGCAGAGATTGCCTCTGACTAGAGCTGCTCAGGCCTTCCCCTCCTGAGGTACTACCACCTCTGGCTCTACTGAAGAGGCATGCTTGAACCACCTCAGCAGGGTCCTTTTTGACTTGGAAGTACCTGTCCTGAATGATTTAGCTCAGTCATGGCCCAGTTGCTTCGCATGGAGGAATCTCATTTCTGGTCTTTTGTATGTTATCTTTAATCATGTTTGCTACCTGGTGGTTATGGGTGGGGATAGGAATGTTGATCGACCAACTAATCTGCAGCTTCATTTTTCCACTGAGCTGCCTTTTGATTGCATTTAACAAGCATAGCTTCTGCATTACTGCAGATGTTTCATCAATCTGCCCGTCAGTTTCATCAGTCTGCCACTCCGTTCTTCAGCCACTTGTGAAAAAGTCACCGTGTTTGTGTTTTTAATCCCACACAAATCTTGCTTCACAGCATTAAGGTCCTAGGTTCAAATTTAGGTCTTTCTGGTCGGTTTTTGCACGGGTTTTCTCTGGGTAGTCTGGCTTCCCCCCACAGTCCAGAAGCTGTGAATGTCAGATTGAATTGTTGTCTGCCTCTCATGCTTTGGCAAGTAGGATAGGATCCAATGACCCTCAAATGGATGGATGGAGTTTGGACAGTATTTTGGGTGTAGTTTTAGAAGCCTTCTGTTCCTATACAGCATAGATACCCAGTCAAAGAAAGAGGAAGCTCAAATCTAGCACAAAAGCAGAATCTTGAAAGATAATTGGATGGATGATGTGTGGCAGCATGCAGCATTTGACTAAAACGCAGACTCTGCATATTTTGTGTGAATGTGGTGCGTATAACAAAGTCTGATGTAGAGGTGGGAAGTTTCCTATTACACGTTTCCCTGGTAGAACTAGTTTCATGTCAGTGGTGCTGCTTAGTATGCTACCTTTATTCCCAAGTTATTATAATAAACAATGGTGTTAGAAATCATTTTAAAGCTTTAAAATTGTTACTGCAGCAGTTTTATCAGTGATTGAGTGGTTTAAAAAAACAAAAGCTCTGGCTCTGTATCCCGTGCCCTGAACCTGTGTAGATAACCCATTTTCTACTAGTGAGAGGCTTTTATAAACAAACATGATCTCAGGGAAAGAGTGTGTGTTTATGCGCATCTGTTCATCATCACTCTTGCATCTGAGCCATTAATAACTTCCCTTCGTCCTTATCTATAACAGATCTTACATGCACGCTGTGCATATTGGAATGCTGCTGTGTTGTTTAGTCATTTTATTCTCAGTGAACTATGACTTCGTCAGATAGCAGACTTCAGGTTGATGCCTGTGATGAGTTAGATGTAACAGTTTGATTTACTGGTGAACTCATAGATCTGCAACCTGGCATGGTTTTGTGTACGGAGACTAGAATGCTGCATGCATGGTCGGTTGGTTTTCTAATCGTAGAGGACTGGTATCAAAGTCGATATCAGATAGCTGTACTGTATTTAGCCCCAGCTTTGAGTTGGAGGACCCACACAGGTACGCTCTGCAGCTGGAGAGATTGTCAGTAGCACAAAATGTCTTTTAAGGACAGAGACTTTCCACTTTGCTCGCTCCTCCTCCTCTTCTCTGTCTTGTCTGTTTCTCTTTTTTCTGACTGGTTTCTTTCCTTTTAACTCTGTCTTCACCCTTTGTTTGGGCCCATTTGTATACATTTTAAACTCCTGCAGACTTTTCAGTTCCACGATCTGCTCCTGGTGCTTTGAAATGATCACATACAGTGAAGTCAGATGTGTGGTGATGATCAAGTTTGGGGTTTTTTTGTCATGCAAAAGCAGAAGAGGTTAAAACCTCAGCAGCTTTACTGTTTGATCAAAGTGTTTTGACCTTCATCTGAGTCATCATAATAGTATAAGTAAAATATACAAACAGTCATATACATCCTCATACCTGCTGTATATATGCCAATAAAACGAACTGGACTTCTGTAGTGTCTCTCTACACAGTTTGGGCATTCAAAGCACTTTCTTATTACTAGCATCGGGGCAACTTGGGGTTCAGAATCTTGTCCAAGGATTCCAAACCATAACCACATCCACCAATAAAGCACCTACAAAAAAATGAGTCACGGGACTTCAGGCCAATTACTGTCCCTGACAATGGGGAGTGGCCAGTAGAAAACCTGGATGACAAATTTGGCTCAAAAGCGTCTGCATCTGGATAGCCAGCACCAGAATGCACCAAATCTTGAAGATTTGGATTATCTTGGCTGGATTCTGATTCAGATTATATTTATAGTCTTTTAGTAATGCAGCAGGTCAAGCTTTTTGACCCATTTCTGGTTTTAACAACAGAAAAGTACAAAAAGTTATGGTAAAGGTCAGATTTTGTTCCTCTGGGGCCGGCCAAGTCTAAACTCGGATACCATGAATAACTTGAACATACTTGGCTTCATCACACTTAGAGCTGTTTGGGCTCTGCTGCCCAGGGTTAACTTTAATACTGCGTCAGTGAGCTGTGCTCTTCCATGAAAAATCTGCACTCAGAGTGGATTTAAAGTTTCCCTCTCCAAAGTCTTTCCAAAGTCGTTTGTCCCTTATCTTTGTGAGTGTTTTTTTTTTTTCTTTTCTAATCTTTGTCCTCATCTTTACTGACTCATCCTGAGTACAAAATGTCTGAGAGCGGAACAAGGCTCCACCTCCCAGTTAAATTAGCAAAAAAGCTGACTGGATGCCAAAGATGACTGGCAGCATTAGCCTCAGGTTCGGTCTGTAATATCTGCTAAAATGAAAGACCAAAATGAGCCAGTCCTGAAAATTTGCAACTGCAGCTCTACCAATTTTGATGCAACAGAAGTGAAGCACACAAATTCTACATGCATTTCGGTCCTAGTATCAGCAAGTGTCCCCTTCTCTTATCGTCTTCCTCTTCTTTTGCTGTTCATAAAAACTGTTAGATGTGTCACTTGAATGTGAATAGTTTTCACTTTAAAATTGCTTGTAGGTTCATTGCATATTAATACAGACCAGTTGTTTCTGCTCTATGGAATATCTACAGAGACGTAGTCAGGTTTCCTGGGTGAGGAGAGAAGATAGCTGGCTGTGTGCCAGTAATGTCATTAACACTGTTAGTAATGCTGCACTTAAAGTGATGGGCACACATAGACACTTGAGCACTTTTGAGCTAATTTACCTGCAACACAAGAAGAAAGTGTCTTCAATATGGGGTTCTTTTTAAACCTTTTAGACCGAGACATTACACAAAGTGATACTGGTTGAACTTGGAAAGGTGCAGCATTGCTCTGATCCAGCATCCTCCCTCATGCTGTTTTTAATACATTTGGATGAAATGTGAGTCTGCGTGATTGTACTCTGTAATTTAATATTCGTGTCTGTAAGTGTGTATGTGAAAATGTTCTAAGTTTCAAGTTGTTTTTTGGGTTTTTTTTTTTAGCCTTCTTTGGTAAAGTTAGGCATGAATGTGAATCACTCATGTCTAGATGGTGCCAAATTTGATCATATCATCATGCTGTTAGTGCTGCAGATAAAAAAAAATTATTGGAACGAAGTAAAAGCTAATATAGCAGACTATTGCATCTTTTCTCATTTGCTGCGAATGAGCTCAGGTTCGGATACTGTTACTATCACACGTACTAAATCCAAAATCATTTATAATTCACTCCAGAGTGGTTGTAGCATCATGTAGTTTGTTGTTAAAGTGGAAGGTGAGTGGTTAATCTTTTTGAATACAGTTTGCATATTAAAATAATATGAATATGTCATTGCATTGTTGGATATACAGACTGGTTTGAAGGTAGAAACACAATAGCTGTATATTTTATATACTCTGGTGTACATTAGCATTAGGTTGGGTTTGGGTACATGGTTGAATTGATACTGATACTGGTACTAGTACCAGTTCCCAAAGGTACCTTTTCTTAGTACTTGTTTTGTAATAAGAAATTCAAAAATTTCTCTTACAAAATAAGTTCAAACTTGTCAATTAATATATCCATCCATCCATCTGCTCACCCACCCACTTCCTCTTATCCAGAAAGTAAGCAGAGAAACCCAGACCTCCCTCTCCTCAGCCACCTCCTCCAGCTTATCCAGGGGGAATATCCCAGGCTTCATGCTTGGCTTCATGACTTAGAGCTGTTTGGGCTCTGCTGCTGAAATTCAAAATTTTCTCCAATGTCCATTTCTTCAATGTGTTCTGGGTTTACCCTGGGGCATCACCCAGGAATATCTCAAAAAGGAGGAGTCCAGGAGGCATCCTAATCCGATGGTCAAATCATCTCAACTGGCTCCTTTCAATGTGGAGTAGCGGCTCGACTCTGAGCCCCTCTCGGATGACTGCACACTTCACCCTATCTCTAAGGGAGAGGCCAGCCACCCTTTGGAAAAAGCTAATTGCCGCCGCTTGTATCCACAATCTTGTTCTTTTAGTCACTACCCAAAGGTCGTGACCATAGGTGAGGGTCGGGATATAGATCGACTGAAAAATCAACAGCTTCACTTTTACGCTCCACTCTCTCTTCACCATGATGGACCGGTACAGCGACCACATCACTGCAGCTGTGCCCAATCCGTCTCTCAAGTTCCCGCTCCCCTCTTCCCTCACTTGTGAATAAGACCCTGAGAGACTTTATTAAAATATTTTATTTATTTATTACACCACACCAGGCTGCCCTGGCTGCTGTTCGACAATGTCTGTGATGTTGACATCACTGTCACAGTGCTTGCATGCTACAATATTAGATAGTAATGTTAACCTATTGGTTATGATTACATACTATGGTTTCAGATGTGCTGTCTCATATAATGTGTTTGCTCACCAGTATAAAAAAGCCAAGATGGTGTCTGATGTTAGCCTGGAAGGTTTAGTGAGATGGCTGGAGCACGTTTCAGGATGTGCTGATCCTCATTTTTGTCTGACAGGAAAACAATGAGCAGAGAAGCAGGGCATGAATACAGAACCTACCTTGACTTACTTCTCTTTACCTATATTTAGTTGATTTTTGTTTTGTTTTGTTTTTGCAGAATTTAGAAAGCAGTACTAAACTTGAGAACTGCACCAAAAAGTTATCACAGTTTTACTTCTCTAGTAGTATAATTTATTAGAATTTATTTATTTTAGAGTCATATTTTAGAGACTAATTTTGTTCATAATCATCTTGCACTTTTTGACCGTTGTCGACTGTAAAGTTGTGTGTGTCAGCAGCTGAGTGGCGTTAATTTCAGTTTGCCTTTATCAGCTTTAAGCGTGTGTGTGTGTGTGTGTGTGTATAGATAAATAAATCAGACATGAACTATGACTTCACTGACTTAGAAATAATTAAGAATAATTGACATTGAAAACAAAGAGATATGAGCAGCGTTTGTTTGAGTAAAATTAAACACACGGCATTTTTCCAAAGTTTGCAGGGAACGATCAGGAGTGGCAATGACAGCAAAATGTTTCACAGCTTTCCATCAAATCCACTGAGCTTAATTATCTCAAAATTCAAGGTTCAGAAAAAAGATTGGAGTCTGATATTTTTCTTTCAAAATAGTGTATTTTTTACCAAATGAATAAATGACAGATGTTAAAAGTAAACCCCAGGAAATAAATGAATAAACAGTGAATCAACCAAATACTAAACAATTAAATAATACATTAGACACAGAACAACAGTGCCTGACTAAATTCTCAGTCTCAGCGCATCTTGGAGATTCGGCCACAGTACGTACAATTAAAACATCACCAACGTCACCCTGCTCTGCTATTAATCTGGACAAGATTGCTCTGTTTGTCTAATTAAGACATTGGAGAATCATGGCTTTCTCCATCTGTTTTGGAACTGAAAATTTTTCACTATAAGCTGTTTTGGTTAGTGAGGAACATGTGTGTGATATTTCCTGATGCTTCAATACATTAAATGTCTTAATGATTTAATTAAAGTGTTTCAGGCGTCTTCCTTCACAATGATCTGAACACGTTATCAAACGCCTAAAATAAGCATTTAGTCCTTGACTTTTTGAACATGCGAGCAGAGTCACACATTGCTGATGGCAGTGTAAATGGATGTTCTCGTATGCCTTGGCCCCGGTATATGAGATATTTGTCTGTCAAAGGAGTGAAACTACAACTGTGGCTTTCCATCTTCGGTCTTCAAGGTTAAATAGAGATAAAACTCTTTGAATGGTGGGAGCCCAGCTTTAGACCACCGTGAAGGCCCATATGTAATGTTGAACATGCTCTGCATTAAACCTATCTGCACATCTTGCTCTGCTTCTCCACCACTTACTGCCGGAGCCTCTGTATCGCACACCTGGCACCCGGGGGTGACCTTCTTCGGGTGAGAGGAAATAAACAGGCTGGAAACAAATGCAAGTGACACAACAAAGAAGAACAACAGGAAAACAAGCCCCAAATGAGTGAGCGTCACAGATGTTAATAAAGCTTCCTGGCAGAACAGGAGGGAGATAAGGTTTGGCAGAGTGCACGGACGTGGGCTGTTCATCACCTTACAGGGCTGCACAGAAAATAGCTGCAAACGTTTGCCGTTTGGCCTCTGAACCTGGTTTGTAACGTGCCCTGTTGAGGACTGTTACTTATTTAGAGGAATTTATTAATGTGTGCCAAAATGTGATAGCCACAAGTATAGTGTCACAAACTATAAGATCTCACCTTTCAAATGCACTTTTACTTGCCTTCACCCTTATAGCTTCTCTGTGATTGTGTGAAAGATTTCCATGAGTATGCCAATAATTGGCAGTGGTTAGCACTGCTGCCTCACAGTCCTGGGCAGGGTTATTATAGTTAACGAAAACGAACGAAATAACGAAAACTGAAATTGAAAAAACATTGTCGTTGACTGAAATAAATAAAAACTATAATTAAAAGGAAAAAACAATAACTAACTA